>OMMV01185318.1:0-10473 GCA_900302635.1 Chatrabus melanurus | reverse complement strand
AAAGCCCCCCCCCCTCCCAAAAACAACCCCTCTCCCCTTTTACACATCGTAACCATGAGTGTGAATGTAATAAAGTGCAGAGTTTTGCCACAGAGCAGACTTTCAATTACAGTAGCTCCATATATATTTGTATTAAAGGATTTGAACCCAAATGCAGGCCAGGAACACATGGGTAATGGGGGAAAAAAATATTACCAGCCCAAACATGAACTGCACGATGACAACTTAGGACAATGGAGCACACGAGGGAGTAGATAGGGATGTCACGGACACGAAAGCAGGAGTGACAGCAGCAGATGAACAGACAAAGACAGTGAGAGAACGGCTGTGAGGCTGCAGCAGGAACTGGATGTCCGAAGAGAGGCCGGGAGGGCGGAATAGCACTGAGACCTCTGGATGGTTTATTGGGAGGTCTCAGCATGAATCGAACACGTTAGCCGGACAGCCACTGCAGGGTCGAAGCATCTGAAGGGAGGCTGCAATGGGGCTAAGACATCTGGAGAGTACCTTGGATGCTGCAACAGAACAGAGACATCTGGAGGACAGCTGGGGTCCACAACAGGGCTGTGCAACAGGGCCACGGCATCTAGAGAATGGTCTGGAGGCTGCAGTGGGGCCAAGGCAACTGGGGGACTGCTGAGCAGTCGCAGCAGAGCAGAGACATCTGGAGGACATCCAGGTGTCCGCAGCATTGCGTAGACATCTGGATGATGGCTGGGTGGCCACAGCAAAGCCACGGCCTCTGCCTTGCAGACTGGAACAGAAACTGATGATTCCTACCAGCCTTGGGCTACCTCTGACTCTGGAGCAGGAACTGGAGGCGCACCGACCCACAGCCACCTTGGAAGAAACAGGAACTGAAGCGGGGTCAGAGGAGGCACGCCGGCCCTCTGCCACCTCAAAATCTGCAGCGCGAACTAGAGGTGTGCTGACTCTCGGCCAGTATCACGGAAATTATTTTTAACAGTCACAGGTTGTTCTCCATTAAATTTCATGCATCATCCAAAAATTGGGCTTTCTTTCTTCGCAGGAAGGAAGCAGGCATGAAAGCAAATAAACAAGATGTTCAGGTTTTTAAAAACATCTTTCAGTTTCTCAAAATCCCAGGGGGCGCCTGCTGTGTTCACTGCGAACATCCTCATAAAGGATGCAGGAATTGAACCCAAACACAGCCACGGAACACGCAGAGGTCACGTGTAAATAAAAAATAAAAAAACATGATTTATTACCAGTTCAAATTCGAACGAGCGCAGGAGGAAGACGTAGAGCAAAAAGGAGCACACAAAGATGTCATGGACATGAAAACAGGACTAACAGCAGCAGACGAACTGAAAAAGCACACGCCCACAGACACCCAAGGACACTACTCAGGAACGACACACAGAGAACACAGACACACAGAGTGACACATAGTAAACACACGCACACACGATGGCGTCAAAGAGAGGAGGAGAGCTAATGAATACAATCAGCTTTAACTTGGCGATGGTGACCAATGGAAGTATGTGGATAATGTATACTCATACTATAATTTGAGAAATGTTTGTGTGTTTGTTTGTTCCACTACTCCTCTGTGGTGCTTCGGCCATTTTCCACCAAATTTGCTGTGTGCATGTAGGCTGACCCCAGAATTGCCCTTGAGGGGTCTGTTCTGGCAAAGATCAAGGTAATCCGGGTCAAAGGTCAAACTTTGGTTTATCTGTCTGCTTGTTCCCCTACTCCTCCCAGGTCCTTTGGCCGATTTCCACCAAACTTGATATGTGGATGACAGTCAACCCCAGAATCACCCTTAAAGGGTTTGTTTCGGTAAAAGTCAAGGTAATTGGAGTCAAAGGTCAAAATTATGAGGTTTGTTTTCACTCCAATGTCCACCAAACCTGGCACATATATGTAGATGGGTTCTGGAATTGCCCAAGTGACTGGGGTTAATGTCATTGGGTCAAAAATCCAAATGTAAGTTTTTCACTCCAATTTGCATTGAACTTGGCACACATATGGGAGTGGGTTCCCAATTGGTCCAACAGGGTCAAATTTGCCAAAGGTCAATCATAAGGGCCAAGGCCATGTCTGCCTGTCTGTTTGTTGGCCTACTCGTCCCAGGTCCTTTTGCTGATTTTTACAAACTTGGTATGCCAGTGAAGGTTGACCCAAAAATGACTCTTAAAAAATTCTTTTTGACAAAGGTCAAGGAATATGATTTTCAACCTGATTTGGTCCAAACGTGGCACACATTTAGGTGGATTCCAGAATTGCCCGGGCAAGGTCAGCCAAAGGTCAAACATTTGGGTGAAGGTCAAGGTCACTGGGGTCAAATGTCAGATTGCCATAGCCCTTACTGTCTTCATGCCCACGGGTACTATTACCTAGTAGAATATAATAACAGTTTAATCCAAGTGTTATGACTAGAGAAGCAACATGAAAAAGTTCTTCTATGCACAGAGTTGTTATAGTGTCTTGGTGGCTTCCCTCACCTGTCTGTTTCACATGTTCATTTACTTTTGAGGACATGCTGCCACAGCCAGATTTACCATATTGTGCCATGCTTTTTGCATGTCTTAATGACTGATTTAACAGAACACAAAGGGATATATAACACATGAAATCGACTCTAGACCTTTAATCTGCATACTGGTTAATGCAATAATGAAGGAATAACAGACTCCAGGCCATGAAGCAGCTGAGCAGCCACTTGTCTAATTACTCCCGATCCCTTTAAAATTGGCAAAAAGTGCTGTAATTCCTATACCATTCAGCCAATAGGATGTAAGTAACCTGAAAACCAAGATATGAATATTCACTAAAAGCTCATATTCACTGTTTGCTTTCAACTCTAATATTCGGATATAAACACCAAACACAATAAAAGCCTTTGTCAATGTCCAAATATATATGACCTGACAGTATGTGACAGTGATGGCAGGGTGTGGTGCAAGGCAACGTGCAGAGAAAGGCACCAACCCAAAACTCTCCCCAGGAGTTCCTAACTATCCAGTATTCAGTCCCATCCTGGGTGACACCCCAACCAGCCACAGACACAATGTGGTTCAGCAGAGAGATGGGGTGAAACTCAGCGAAGATCCCTCCTGAGTACTGTTCCAGGCCTGCCGTGGCCATCAGTGCACAGCTGAAAAACACAGAGCATGTTTTAAACCGGCCGCCATGCGGCCGCCATTAGCTTTTTTCCACATTTCTTTGCTCATTAAATGGGCAGGAACATCCTGGAATTTGTATAAACTGTATCTGTAAATGTTGGAAAAGCAAATGTCTTTTTTGTATTGTACAGATTTTGGCATTTTGGAAACTTCTCGATTTCTGATTCAAATTTTCATAACTATTTTTGTGGGACGAATTTCGGGATATGTTCACCTGTACAGGAATGTTCATCCATCTATCCCACGCAATGATTGGGGTTCGAATCCGACCGATAGTTGCTACGCTATTGGCCTCCAAACCTGATGCCTACGGGTTTGGGTGAGAAAAACCAAAAAATGGCGCTCTCTCACCGGAAGTGCGCCATAAGAGCAAAATATTTTTGTAATTATTGACCATAGATATGCCGTACATTTTGCTATAAAATTTGTTAGAATCGGTTTTTTGGGCACGGATTTGGCCTTATCCAGACTCCAACTTACTAGTTGCGTGAATGGGGTGAAGTCTGCCATCTCTGATTGCCTTGTTCATCTCTGTTTTTTAAATTGCGAAGTTTTGCTTTTTCGGTTTCTTTATCATTCTCACCTTATGATGTGCCTCAGATACGAACTGGGTAAAAATTGTCACTGCCTTCTGCACTCAAAAAATTGAAACAATAACTTTCATTTTCACAAAATTGTATTAGGTTCGTTAAAATTAAATATATTAAGTTTTTCTAACTAAATGAATACGTATTATGATAAATTATTTTACCTTAAAGAGTTAATATGAATTACACAACCCACCTCTTTCACTTTTTTGACTGTATGTTGTTGGTAGAGATTATAATTGCCTTGCTGGGGCTCTGAATGGCCCTCTAGTTAAATTATAAATGGTTTCAATATCAGAAAAATAACAAAGGTATTTTTAAAGTTCATATTTTAATTTGCCAGTTGGTCAGCCTCCATCCATCCATCCATCCATCCATGCCTTCACACAGAAGGATTGATGCCCAACAGCCATCACATAACCTCTTCCCTTCTCTGTCAGTTGATGGATAATAATAGAGGGTGACAACGTCATCTTTGTTTTCCAGAGTAAAGCAACATTACGTCATATTATACAAAATTACAGTATTCTAGCAAAGATTTCAATATGATTAACCCTAGAACACGAACATCGGGAGATTTTCACCCACATCACGGGTAGTCACATGATGTACTAAACAAGGGTTAGTAATCTAGGGTTAAGACCACTTTAGGTCAGATCTTTTTCACACAGAGGATTTACTGCCATGCGTTGGGATATTAGAAACACGTTTGGTAAAATGACTTACCTGATGGGCCCGTTGGTGTAAATTTCAGCTTTCATCCGGTCTCTTCCAGAAACTTCTCCATAGTCTCCCACTTTCCACACCGTGTAGTTTTTAACAGCCGCACACGAATGAAAGGAGGAGCACGTGCCACACTGGTTAAACAGCTCGCACTCTGCAGACCATCAGAACCAAACGGACACATTCAGCGAGTTACACTGCATGGCTGCGTCAATTATTTTAATGTTTAAATCCATGTATTTTCCATGAAACCACATTCTGACAGTTTTTCAGCTAATTTAACAGAGGAAATGCAGCAACTTATTTGTGTTGTGTTTTCCCCAGTGTTTTTTTCTAAATATCCACTCCACTTGAAAACATTTTTCTTGTGGTTATATCTCCAGGGATGCTTTGTTGTCACGAAACATTGTGCCATATATATCCAGCGTTTATCACAGTAATCCTTTTTTTTCCCAGAATCCTCTGACATCTGAATTTCTCATAAACACAGAAAAGCTAGATTTGCAGAATCACAAATTTGTACAGGCCAATCGTGGTTGGTGGGCGGGGCTTGAGGGAGCAAGAGAAGATGTTTCAGGACCTTTTTTTTTTTTAACTTTTGAAGTATGAGAAGACTGAGATGATTGTTTTTGGTCCTCCTAGACTGAAACATCTTTATGATAATTTTACACGGTCACTGGGTGACCGATTAATCAATAAATGAGTTAAAAATCTTGGTGTGATTATTGATCCAACATTGTCTTTTGACCTGTATATAAGAGAGGTGTCTGACTGCCCATCTTCATTTAGATAACATTGCAACTATTAGACCGATCCTGTCCATGGCTGCAGCAGGGACTGCTTTTGTGTCCTCAAGAATTGATTACTGTGATGTAACTGAGATGTCTTCAGATGATTCCGAACACGGGTGCTAGAGTTTTGACTAGAACTAGGAAATCTGATCATATTACCCCTGTGGTGGCCTCTCTTCATTGGCTCCCTGTGATTGTGAGAGCAGATTATAAGAGGACTCGGCCGAGGATAGGGAAGTGTGGGCTGAGCTGTTTGGTCCGCTGCCACTGCGACTCGGATAACCATCAGAAAATAAATGAATGAATGTGTGCCTGCTTACCTCGCAGAACTTATTAAACCCTGCGTGCCATCGCGTGTGTCTTGCGGTCTCAGGATGCAGGCACACTTTGTGTGCCGAGGGTTAAGAAGAAATCGCAGGTTGTCGAGCCTTTGCATATTGTGCACCTATTTTTTTTCGGAAAAGGCTACTTTAAACGTCACCTTAAAACATTTTTAGTTTGTGCTGCTTACATTTAGTTTGTGGTTTTTACCTTATGTTATTTTATTTTACTTTCGTGGTATATGTTTTTTTTACGACATGATTGTATTTGGTGTTTTAGTTTTTGAATTTAGTTTTTATTTTAGTTTCTTTCTCATGGATGTTAAATTGTTGTGTCTCAGCGTTTTCTTATGTAGAGCACTTTGAATGTTTTGCTTGAAAATGCTACATAAATAAATGTATTATTATGATTATAATCAGAAGTAAAAACCCCCATACCATTTGAAAATTTATATTCTTAAAAATGGACAACTATCACCTGAAGCCCTTGCATTGTGCATTGTGAGAGAGCATCAGCATCGACATTTTGGCCATGTGGCTGAGTGTTGAGGACCCCATTGGTTGGACAAGGCCAAGGGGACGCCCTCGCTTCGCCTGGCTGCGGCAGATAGATGGTTATTTTAAAGATATGGGAATGGATTGGTTGTCTGCCTGGGTGGTTGCCATCCAGGACCCAGGGCGGTTCCGTGGTGTCGTGGATGTGGCGAAGCGCGGCATCAGCGCATGCTCCCAGACTTGACTTGACCTGAAGCCCTGAGGTGATAATATAGCTTCAGATTTAATTAACTATTAAGCTTTCCTAAAAATAGATCAACTTCATACAACAGTAATTTGTAAGCAAGAAGTCATGTTTTCTTTACTTTGGTTTTTGGCCTGGTAGTTGTTGCAGCTTTCATCAGGAATGCCTCTCTCGTGTGCGTAGGCGTAGACCTTCAGGTGGTCTCCTCCGAAACAAGAGCCCGCCCTCCCACAGTCGATGACATTCTGGACCGACAGGAAGGCTGATGGCCACGCTCCTCCACGCTTTATGTTGATACGGTCTTGGACAAAAGAATATAACAATAAAACGTTTCGCTTATCATATTAAATATGTTAATGTATTACATTTATATCTCAGTAGTTAAAAGGTCGTGACAGACGTGCAAGTCCACCACTGCCACCCTACTGCCATGCTTTCAAACGCAAATCGATTTTCCCCATCTTCCATCCTTATATTTTTTCCTCCCTCCTCCCGTCCCTCTGTCGCCATAGTTACCAGCCAGCGCACTGGTGGCTCCCATAGCCCAGCAGGACCCACAGTACTGTGGGATGTGTTGGTTCCGTGTGACGCTCACATAATTCTTCCCGTTGATGTTCCTCCAGTCCCAGGACAGAGGAAGATCTGACACTTTCACGTACTCATGCGGTCGGGCCTTAGTCCTAAAAGAAGAGAAGATAATAAACCTCAAAAGGCATTGGAAAAATCAGGAAAAAACTACAATAATACTGAAATAAAGTCACACATTCCACTGAGCAATATGCTGTTCAGTAATGCTGTGGAATTTACTGGCGTTATTAGATCATCATTATTTACATTATTGAAATAATATGTTGATTATTACTTAACTAACCAATTAAGGATACAAAATGCAATAAAACAATGAAACATGCCTGTGACAATTTAACAGTCTGTAAAACCCAGTGAAGGAAACATAAAACAGAGCAAAGCTGGAAGTAGAGGAGGATTTGTCTTTTTATTTGATATTTTCAGATTATTTTTTTTAGCAACAGTAGTAAAGCGATGCCACGTAAAACCACAATCCTTTGGTGAAATATTCTTTAAATGTGTTATCTTGTGTCTCCTCACCTCACAGACTGCGGTCTGCTGTCTTTGATTTCTTTGTAACATGACTCAGATAACAGAACGGACGAGCTGAAGCGCAAAACAAACGATGTGAAACTGAAGAACAGCAGCGCCACTGAAGACGCCATGTTGGCTCCCCGCCCCTGAGGAGCGCCCCCTAGCGCCCCTTTATCCAACGACACCCTACAGTGTGTGCAGCGGGTCGCTTGGAAAAGTTTCCAAAGTGGAAATAAAATACATTCCTCAGAACTGTTTAACTGCAAAGACGATTATGACAGCGTGAAAGTGCCGCTTCATTTACGTGACACTGTTAAGTCTACAAAATGTCATAAAAAGCATTTTTTTTGTTAAAAAAAAAAAAGAAGAAAAAAAGGCAGTTGCAATTTCTATGAGCTGAACAGTTTAACAACTAAAACTATTGAATTTATGATGAGAAAAAATATTTTTAAAGAAACTACAACAAGATAAAAATTGTTGATTTTATTTGATAAACAATTAATTGATTATTATTGTTAAATTTTCCTTTCCTTTGAAAAGCCTAGGCACAATTCAGTGATAGCAAGCTAGCCAGCTAGCTCGCTACCAGATAGATAGATAGATACCCAGCAAACAAAATAATGTCTCCTTGACGTTCCGTAAAGGTCCTCTCAGAACGTTTCCTAAGACATCAATTGTAGGGCTCCCTTTCCGTCCCGGGGACGTTATTTGGGTTGTCCTCAGAACATTGCAAGGACTTTGGGGGAACGTTTCCGAGGCGTCACGGGCACGTTATTGCGGGACGTTCTAAGACCCTACTGGGGACATTGGGGTAACATTTTTTAGACGTCACGGGGACGTTGGGGTGGCATGAGGCGGAATGTTTCACATGTTCCTTATATTAGCCTACCACCACTATTATCATTGTAATAATTGAAGGTAGTGTAGTGGTTAGCGTTGCCGGCCATTAAGTTGGTGATGAAGGTAGGTATGATTGCACGCACCGTCTAATTTTGAGTTACCTTTGCTACTTTTAATTAGTATAGCAGACTCTTCTATTCAAAGCGACATTGTTAGTATGGAGCAGGAATCGAACCAGGGTGGCAAGATTGGTGGACACTAATGCTAACCACTACACCGTCACCACCATATGGATGTAGACTGTAATTAAAACCATTCAAAACAATTACACTGAAAGACGTGCAGGGGAGAATAAGGACATTTTCTCTGATTTTTATCAGGCTACGGCAGGTTTCGTCTGTGGTCGATGCACTGATCAATACATCCCAATGAGTACATTATGCCATCTTACATCATTACAAACTTTAAAGTAAACATCCCACGAAAGTACCATCAAAGTCCCTGTTATACCATTATGCGTGACCAAAATGGGACGTTTTAAAGACGTCTTTGAAGTTCCTAATGAGAATATTATCCGGAGGACCAAATGGGAATGTTCCCAGAGGGTCCGATTTACGTCTCAAAACGTCACACAAGGACCAAACGAGAACTTGCTACGGATGTCAATAACGTCCCGGTAACGTCCGGCAGAGAGCGTTGTGGTGGGGACCAATCGGGGACGTTTTGAATGTCCGGTAATCGTCCTGGGGATGTCCCCTGTTTGCAGGGTAGATAGATGAGTCCGTCCCCTCTAGGTTATTAACACACTAACTCAAAACAATACATGCTATCATCTTGTAACTTGCCAAATTAAAAGGGCAACAAATCAAGACAACAAAGTCATGAAAATTTGGCACATCAGATCATTTGCCTATGTAATATCCCATAGACAAGTCTGCCACCTGCTGGATGGTGAGTGGATGCTGGATTAATGATGGATTAGGAGCAGGTGTGGTTGTCAGTCAGACAGACTATTTCTGCACAGAAATGTGCTAAAACAGACAAGTA
Organism: Chatrabus melanurus; assembly: GCA_900302635.1. Classification (NCBI taxonomy): domain Eukaryota; kingdom Metazoa; phylum Chordata; class Actinopteri; order Batrachoidiformes; family Batrachoididae; genus Chatrabus; species Chatrabus melanurus. The sequence goes on along the minus strand of OMMV01185318.1, from coordinate 1,173 downwards.
AACCATTATTTTGTGATTGTTTCACAGCGGGTTCATTCTTAAGGATTTTATATGCATTTAGCCACAAAAGAAAACCCTCACTGGGCTCCAACTCACAGTCACCTGTGTAAAAAGGCTCTGGCAGAAGTGAGGTTTATTCACTGCACAGCACCACCTGCTGGCCACTGTTACATGTGCATGTAGCCAAAGCACACTTCTTCCTTCTATCTCTTCTCTCTCAACATATGTGTGGTTTTGAAGTTACATGTAGGTTGAAATTAGCTTATTTGTGACTTTTTTTCTCCATTTCTGGAGTCTTGGTCTGGTAGCCACCAAGACCACCGCTACATGTCTCTCAATCAAGTAACTGAAAAATCAGCAAATATTTCATCACACAAAAATGGCATTTTGTGTGATAGATGGATAGATTGGTAGGTAGAAGTCAAATATCGCCATCTGGTGGACATTTGTAATAATTACATGGTTTAAAATGCTGCTGCTCGAGGTCAAACCAAGACTTGTTCATGTTACTCCGCCAGCCTGGCTTCATTCTCTTAATGCGCAAACAAAATCAGACTTTAAAGTTTTGCTGTCCCAAACTTAAGAGCACAGCGGCGCACTTTGAAATTTAACAAATCTTTTGCGGCCCACCCAAACCTTTAATCATAATTTTGATCACAAATTCGAATTATGACTTCTGATTACATTTTTAAAATAATAATAATAAATATTTTTGTGTCATTTTCAACTTTATTACAAAATTGAAAATCAAAGATGTGTATTTATTTTGAACAAGAAAACTACCCGCCCTACGGGCGGGGATATAAAGTAATAGGTACTTGCATTTTGAAGCAGCTATTTCTGCATCAGTATCACCACTACCACACTCCACTCTCCTATCACAGAACTTCCAGGTACACAACGTTGTTGATACAAATGTCCTCTTTCTCTTTAGATTTTTGTGTTGTCCGCACTGCCAACACGGCTCATGGCAACATAAAGTTGGCCATGACTAAAGAAGTCCCTTTTTCGATAGATTCTGACACTTTTCACAATCTGACCCTGAGCTTTATTGGCTGTCATGGCAAAGCAGGGATGAACTGGGAATTGCTTCCACCGCAGCTGAAATGGGAAGAGGTTTTCAGAAGGAACGTTTGGTATCCTCGGGATAAAAAGTCTCTTTCCTGCATGGGC
>OMMV01185289.1:0-15559 GCA_900302635.1 Chatrabus melanurus | reverse complement strand
TATATTTTCTAATATAGAGACTTGCAAACCTTGAAATAACATAGCAGTTTGCAGTGTTTGGACCTGCTGCCTGTATATGATCTGATTGTGCACATTCAATGAATGTGCACAATTCTGGGGTATGGGGGGGTGGGGGGTAAAAATTGAGCATTGGAGAACAGATAAATATTCAGTCTTTGTCTTTTATTTTTAGTTTTTTTTTAATATAATGCTATATATCTCATACTTGATGCTTCTTGTCTTACTGTATGTGAGACTTCGTCCTAAAGTGACAACTAAATGTCTTTGGTACCAGGTCTCTTTGGAGGATCCTGTGGTACCACTGAAATGACTTTGTGTCCAATTAGTGGTTACTTAGACACACTAAAATGTGGAGTATCACTTGCATTGTGAGGGAACGTTATCTTTGGCCATGTGGTGTGTTTCTCTACACATGGTCCAGCACACAGGTGCCTCAGTCTTGAGGACCCCAGTGGCTGGAGAAAGCCAAGGGGATGCCCGTGTATCACCTAGCTGCAGCAGATAGATAATTAATTTCAAGAGGTGGGGATGGACCAGTTGTCTGCCTGGGTGGTTGCCATCCAGGACCCAGGGAGGTTCCATGGTGTGGTGGATGCGGCGACGCATGTCACCATCGCATGCTCCCAGACCTGACCTGATATCTCATCAGCCATCAAATGTATCTGATCAAATCAATCTGAGAAGATGAAATTGTTCTTTGGCTCTATCTCCACAAACTGTGCTGAGGGGCTACTATTTGAAGACAGTGTGAAGGCTCAAACCAGAGAGATCCAGACCCTTGTCCCTGCTGATCACATCCCCACGTGGTTGTCAGTTTGAAATCACTCGTTAATGATACCTTTGGAAACTGGTGTGTCGTCACATCAGATCCAAATGAATGATCACTTCATTTCATTGCGATTGATAGACATTAGTGAGGGGATTTCGCTTTGTTGTCTTTTATTTTTAAATTCAGGATCTGACATTACTAAAAATACTTTTGAGGCCAAAATAGTGAAAACAGTGGTGAAGAAGTATTTTTTTGAATTCAGATTTAGACCTGATTGCACTGATCTCTGGGGGATTGTAGATGTTCTGTGTATCTGACAGAACTAAGGTCTGTATTGTTTTCCAAGGGTAGACCTGGACGATAAATGTGCTATTGGATGATTTTGGGGCTGGTTTAACCCTTTCAATACTGAATACAGTACTTCAAATTAAAGTTATCTATTGGGTATAAATGTTAATTTTGTGATCAAAACTGCCATTTGTAATTACCCATAATTCCCTGGGGACAAAGTGCTCTCCAAGCATAAAAGAGGTGCTCCTATAATACGGAATAGGTCCAAATGCATGGGCTTTTAGGATGCTTATGTCCCAACAGGATACATGGAAAAAATTTTGGGACACATGTCCCATTAGTGCTGAAGGGATTAAATGGGTCATACTGTGCAAAATTGGATTTTATCTGTCTTTCATAGTTAAATATCTTTGGGGATCCATGTTGAACATACTCAATACTTCCACGGTTTTAAGACTGCATATAGAAACTAACTTGCAATGAGCAAAATGTAGGCCTGAAGTCCTTCTAGCCTTCCATGACATATGTCACAGAAGTCCTTATCTGGATTCCTGCGTGCCCATCATTAGACACACCCACCGAGCCTGTTTGTGCTTTATCTGACACACCCGCGAGGTCTGTGAAAGAGAAATGGGCAGATGCCCCTTGTCATTGGAATGGGGCTGTGGCAAGCAGGAGTTATTTTCCATTTAAAACAGCAGGCAAACAAACAGGTTTTTCTTATCTTAAAGACCATAACTTTTATTTTTATTTTTCAAAGATGCTCGTGTGTATTTGGAATTTTTGACGACAAACTTCAATATCTGTTTTTTAGATGCTTCGTTGCATGATGATGGGGAAAATTGTAACAATTTGACCCCTTTGAGGTTTTTTTTTAAAATCAAAACAAAGTATTGCCATTTGAATGTAGATTTTAGACATACTCTCACATTAAAATTTGTATGTGATCATACATCAGTTCAGGTCATCAGTGTCCTCTGCAACCTCATGTTGTTCCTGTAGCAAATCTATTTTGTTTCATTTTATCAAAAGCTAAAAGTGCCTCTTATCACAGCGGTGACCCAACACCTCGACAAAACACACAGAATGTGAGCTGTGATCAGTAAATTAATACTTAGATTACAAACAAATGAACAGATTCCACACCCTCTTACACCAACATGACCATCAGATACATTCACTCTGGATCATTTCTAACAGATTGCTCCAGATTTAGCTTGGAGGACCGACACTCTAGCTTGTACAAAAATTTCAGATAAATTATGTCAGTGCTTTTGCACGTGAGCACACAGACCAGATTACACCTGAGCCCCAGTGGTGAGGGATGTACAACCTGTTGGATCAGTGGAGTGCAGAAATGAATTATTATGCCAAAATAAAGTGATTTAAGCCACATTTCAGGAAAATTTATATTTCAGAGAATAATTAAGGTTTAACCATGTCAGTCAACCAGATTATGGCTTTACACAGAAAAAAATTAGGTGAAATGTACAAAAAATTGTCATCTTTTCCACACAGAAATTAAGTCAATTTTAAACAGTGTGCAGCAATCCCTCATACTCACTCATGTCCTCACCCCACGAGTTTTATTCTCCTCTTTTCTCAAGGACATTTTGGGCACAATCGCAGGAACTGAACTGCCAACTCTTCTATTTTTGGACAGCTGGCTCTATTATCTGAGCCACAAGACTTGTGCAAAACTCTTGGGCAAAACTTCCAAATTTCAAGACATTTCTTGGTTTACGTGCTGGCTCAGACCTCAGAATCAGCTGAAGGGTTGGTGGTTCAATTCCATTTTGTGAGTACGCATGTCCTTATATAAAACAAAAGAGGCGGGGGAAGCTATATGCATCAACATGAGGCATCCCTGTACAGCACTTTGACAATATGTTCCAAGACAGTTTGAAAAACAGTTTATTATAATAGTTTTGGCACAATATTCACACATAACAAGTAACATTTACTGAGAAATTCAACAGAATATATCCAGTTAAATGTACTTCGACTTTCTGTCTGGAAAAGAACATTTTTACCTACATTTTACTCCCTATTTTTTCAGTGGACAAAGTGGTGTCCCAGGTTCATAAGGAGAAGGATCCATTCCCCAAAACACACAACTCTTTGGCTTTTCACAGCCCTGCTAGAATGCGGATGGCAGTGTACAATTTGTGACACAATGTACAGCTGTAAAGTTTTACAATGTGCTTGATATGTTTGACTGGACATTGTGCAAAGAAACAGAATGTGCATACAGCTGATGCAAACGTGGAAGGAAAAATGAGTCATTTTTCAAATTTCAAATGAACAAATATGAAGTTCTACTATAATTTGTAATGGATTTTGAATTGTTTATGCAACAAATTTCAGAAATAACAAGAGAAGGGACTATGAATGTTCATTCTGCGCGTAAAAGCGCTTCATTTGTGCAAAGTGAACTGGATGGAGGAGGCGGGTGGGGGTGCGTGCGGGGAGGTGCACTAACCGTCAAAGCCATGCAGGAATAGCACTGATGGGTGCTAATGAACTTGGGATGTGCCACCACAATGCCGAGCGGCTCCTCAGTGCCCGGGTTCCCATGCAGCCATGGGAGGAGAGAGGGCGGTGGAGGAGGGGGCGGCTGCACGCTGCACCCAGGCTTTTGTGCCCAGGTCCTTAGCCCCATTAGCCACCAACTACTCCGCTTTCCCAAAGAGGGCCTGCCTGGTAACCAAGCATCGAACAGAGAGGAGGGGAAACAGTAGCCGTATTTAGAGTTTGATCTCAGGGAAAGCGTCCAAAATTTGGAGAGAAAGAAAATACATTTCACGGAGAACCCCCTCCGACAACAAACCGGGTTCTGACAAAGTTGTCTCTTTGGCAGTCGCGCCTCCTATTGAAGCAGTAATTTATTCAAAGGAGATTTTTATCCCCGCGATCTGATTATTATGATAATCAGGTGACCCAGACCCCCTTTTCTTGGCTCTTGTCTGCGGGGTCCGGGCCCGGCGGTGACAGTAAAAGCTGATTTGCACGGTCTTCACCCCGTGCGCACATTCCTGGACTCCCTCTGTATCAAAGACACACACAATGAGAATAGTGGACGTGAGCGCTTGATCCAGGCGCATGAGTGAGGCCGCAGACTCCGCCGGGGGCTTTGTGTCAAACGAATACTAGTAACCAGACAAGATTACACGAAACTTTTATTATACCGCATGGGCCGAAACGGGACTCAAAACGACACACTGGGTGTGTGCAACCTGATGGAGGGCCCGCAAGGTGGAGGCGCCTTGTGCGTAATAAAAGCAAAAATAATCTTAATCATGGAATTTATGAGTGCATGTATTTTAGTATTTATTTGTGGCTTCATCTCAAATCTGAATTCAATTAGAGGCAGCTCAAAATGATTCTTTTTTTTTTTCAAGATGCTTGTGCATCCGCGCTCATTCCCATTCATTTTTCGGAGGGTGGAGACTAATCGGACCTGCACCGTGTCATAAGGGGGAGGGTCTTGGCGGTGCTATATGTTTTTAGAGCAAGGCATGTTTAAGTTCATATTGCGTCGTCTGACGCGAGGAATGGCGAGTGCGCGGGGGACGGCGGGCAGGGGAGGGGGAGGCGAGATCCATCTCCGCGGGAAATAATGGGGACGATAATAATAAACCATGCGATGGGGGGGAAACCCGTCCGAGGGAAGCTGAATGGATGGATCCAGAGAAACGTCACGGCCAGCCGCAGCCATGAAGACCGTGCGTTCCAACCTCCCGGAGCTCAGATGCTCTCCGTCTCCGGAGCCGCTCGCTGCGCGTGGAGACCGGTGGCTGCAGGCGACGGTGTGAGTATGAAATATCATCTGTTTTTCATTCACATTGGGGATAAATGTGGGAGCAGGGCTGAAAAAAAGAGGAAAACGTCCGCATCAGCGCACGTAACGGAGCAGGATGCGCACGGATGTAGCGACAGCAGCCTATACGGATCATAAACGTTTTAGCGGCAACATTTGATATCGTTTCGTACGTCTGTCTGATTTTTTTTATTTTTGATGTGATGTTTTATTCAGAATAAGAACCATAAATGAGCATAAATTCCCTCGTGTTGAATTCCAACAGCATCGAAGGTCACTTATGGAGAAAATGAATTATTACTGATAATTTGTTGGATGGAATATGTGAAGTGAAATGTCACGCCTGCATGTGCACAAACAAGTGTTCACTCTTTTCGGTGCAAAGGAGCAACGTGATCTGGCTCTGCGTGAAAGGAGAACTTGTTTTTTTTCCACAGCGTCATGACGCATTGTGCAAGCTTCATATGCGCCATTCACAAGGTGTACCCGAAGGCCAAAAAGGTGCTTCCAGTCCTGATTTGATTTCTCTCCAGTCTCCTATAGCTGGGTCGTCTCTGCTCCCTGTGGCACTCGGCGCAACATGTGACGCCGAAGTCTGAACCAAGGACGGTTCAGAACAACAAAAGACAAAATCTGTTTGTCTCCTTTTTCTTTTTTTATTCAAATTAAAGCTTTAGCAGGATTCTTTAGCGGCTCAAATATAAGGATTAGTACCAGCCAGGCCTGCAGCGCGTGCGTAATACGACCTAGTGGCAGCGTTCACACACCCGTAGGATCACAAGGCCAAATATCCAGTGCGCACGTGTGTGCCGCGCACAGGGCCTGTGCTGAACACGTGTACGCACCCCGAACGCGCTGCTTATAGAGGGACAAACACGCGCTGGCGCTTTGAGGGGGTTAGAAAAAAACATTAAACTAGGATTATGTAACATTTCAAATGATGGTAGTGTGCTCAGGATGAAGCAGAGAAAGGATCAGAGCACACACATGTCATCTTTGTCTCATCCATTTGAAATTGTATGTAGATTGACTGTTATACAATGGAACTGGGTTTATTTGGTGAGCTAAGAGCACCGTACGCGGCTGTCCCATCATTTTCCGGCCCATAATTGTGACAGTGCACGACTGACCGGCGGTGATTTGCTGAATCACCACATCACCGTTTTTGTGTGAAAAACGTGCAGCTTTCCTGGTCGTCCTCGCTGTCTAAATGTTTGCCGTCTGCCCGGTGCTGTGCAGATATTTCAAAAATAAAAGGATCGTCTCTATTTTAAGTTTTATTTAATTATATATTGCAGGGCTCCCTGCAGAGACATTCATCGGCCTCACTACACGTGTATATAATATCACTGTCACTCACAGCTTTCTGTTGTCTGCGTGGATATTTTGGTGCAACATATTTGAAGAAATATAGACACCGCAATATATACACAAGTTGTTGGAAAATCAGATGGATTATTTAACGCCATATTAAAAAAGTTTTAAAAACAAAGACGTCATTAAGAGGCAACTGTCAAACCCAGTGTGATCTCTGGAACGGCCACATTAGTTTTTATGAAAAAATAAAATATAATAAAAAGAAAATCAATATCATGGAGTTTTAGAAACACTGTTTACAAAAGAAAAATAAACAGATTATTAGAAATTGCCACTGTTAATCAGAAAGAGTCTTTCTGTTAAGGTTCACACGTGCACGGATCCAACTTAAATATTTCTAGAAGAAAGTGAAGTCATTTGGATGAGTGGCGAAACGCCTTGAAGACCAACAACACTTTCAACTGATACAGAGTAAACAGCTAGATATTTTCTACGTCGATTAGATCCTTCATCGACCTAAACATTAAACAGTGCCCTCTTCGTATGCGTAAAACGCCCACACTGTGCGTAAAATGTGCACCATGTGCGTAAAGTACTTGATTTGTGCGTAAAATGCTCAGTCTGTGCGAAAAACGCTTTATGTCGTGCGTAATTGTGTTTGCAAGTGTTCGGTCGCACTAAAACTTTGAGCAGCGTTCAGTGTGAGAATTCAAATAGAAACCTTTCGCCAGGATTTTATCACGTGGTTTTAATCAGACGCCAACCAACATGGCTGCAGTGATTTATTTTTTTGGTAATACAAACTCTGCAGCTTCACATCGGTTATTTCCAATTAGAGGCACCGGATTAGTCGACGTCATGCAACGACTGGCCAATAGCAAAGCCTGATTATTATATATTTTTAAATTAATGGTGGCACGAGGGAGAGTGAAGGTGCAGCTTTCCAGAAGCTTTAAAAACAAAAACAGGAGGAAACATGATGGAGTGACTATACGAATCAGACACTGTGGCGCAGTTTTTTTTCTTTTTTTCTGCAAACTGTCTCAGAATCGACTCACTTATAATTCACGTCTGCTTCAGTTTGATGATGATTTCAGGAAACACATCACAACAATGGAGAGAAACCCAAAATACAAAATAACTGCATATCATTATTTCTCTCTTTAAAAATGATGAAAAAACCTCACCAGCTCTGTGGTCAAGTTACAACTCTATATATATATATATACGAATATGTAACTTGTGGATAATTTTGTGATTTTGGGGAAATGTGTGATTCAATATTTTGCCTTTTGCACAGATTGGGAATTATTTGAAATGTAGAGTCATTTAAGGCTTAGATTTCAACATGTTTGTGTGTGTATTAATCCATCAGCTGTTTCTGTTGTTGTTAGAGTTCACACAAGGTGCATGCATGTTGCAGTGGAATTGTGGGAGTTGATGCTTCTGCTTAAGGGCCTCACAGTGTCTTTGGGAATCACTGACACAAAGCCCTCAGATGGAGCCGTCTGGCTCCGTGTACAGTCAGAGAGCAGAAAACAGTTGTTTACTGTAGCTGGATGTGGGACAATGCCGGTGGGATTTGTTGTGTGCTAACAGGGCCGTGTCTGACTTTGCTGAGGCCTACACGGTGCGTGTCGAGCCGTGCGTGCGCTCAGGTCTGTGTGCAGTGTGCGTCACCCTCCTCTGTCACCGTCTCTCCATCTCTCTCTCTGAGTTTGGCAGTGGTGTGGTGTGTGTGTGGGGAGGAGGAGCTGCCACAACAGGATCTGGGCACACAGCAGCTTTAATTAGACGGGGCCTTGTGCCATGTGCCACCACAGTGTGTGTGTGTGTGTGTTCTACAACTGTATTGTGCATTTAGTGTGGACATGTTGCTTTATGACTTCACACCTGAGTTAGCCTCAGAGTGTGGGTGTGTGTGTGTGTGTGTGTGTGTGTGTGTGTGTGCGTGCACGTGTGACACACCTTTTGTGTGTGTGTGTGTAAATTAGATGTATACCATATAAACAAATCTGTCAACCAACAATCATTTTTAATCATTTAGTGGTCTAAAATGTTAGACTTGATCTCACATCAGAGGTGATCATAGCCAAATCAACAGTCTAAAATAAAAATATTCTCTTAGTTTTTTTTTTAACAATCAAAACCAGGTTAAGTCAAATGGAGCTAATGTCAATCCAATTAAATGTATAGCTTTTCATAACCACTTAAGATGACATCTAGTATGTGGTTTGAAACCCTTTTAATGAGGCTTAAAACTATTTAAACTAGCCTATCCTTATTATAAAAGTATTGTAAAAGGAGATTAAAGACAGTTTGCCACAGTTAACTGCTGGTTTAGGTCATTATAAAGACAGAATATATATCTATATATATATAGATCTATCTATATATATCTATATAGATAGATCTATATATATCTGGTAAAAACCAGTGTGTAAACATGTTTAATCAATTTAAAGGAAGATTTTGTCTTTGATGCATAAATTCAGTTTATCTCAAATAAATCCAAAAAAGACAAAGTTGTCATATTTGAGAAGAACAAATGAACAAGTCAAAATTAGTCTTTTTTTTTTTTTGAGAAACTACAAATGATAAATCGGATTAAAACGAGTTAAGTTAGCTTTCTGATGATCAAGTAATCTATCTATTAATCAACAAATCGATTTATCAATCTGTGTGTATATGTGTTTGTGTGTGTGTGGTACTGTTGAATAATTTAAGCCACAGTAGAATTTTGATGACAATATAGTGTTTAAAGGTTTTTTTCATCATAAATGGGTCGACAGAAAATCAAATTTGAAATGTCAGAACATTCCAACAAAACCAAATATGAGAATTTTTTCTGTTTAATTAAAGAAACTAATCCATTATCAAGTTGCAAATATCATTCTCCAAGTAAAAAAACAAAACAAAAAACAAACAAACAACAAAACAAAAACCCTTGATTTCCTTGTAGATATACTGGCCAGTATATGACAACACAAAGGCAGTTGCTGATATTTGCTAATAAATCAAATAATTATAAAACTCAAATTATGTCCAACCAAAATTTCATAAAAATTGCAAAGCACTGAAGAGAAAGGATGGAACATTATGAGCAAAAAAAGAAATGGTGCATTTTAAAGCTGAAAAGTAGTCACGTTTTCTTGTTATTTGTAAATGTTACCTAAATATTAGATAGCCAGTAGTTTGCCATTCTTTTTATTTTTATTTTAGCTACAGAAAATATGCCTTAATATTTTGCATGTATATATACACACATACACATATAACACATTTGTGTGTCTTCACTCATTTTGTATCTTGATTACATCCTTGATTATTGTCTGGCTTGTTGTGCATCAGATATCACAAATGAAGACAAATCAGAGTTCACTGTAGTATTTGCGGTGAAACAGGATTGTGTTAGGGGGCAACGTTTGAAGCCATCACCCTCCTACAGAGCCAGTGTCCAGGTGAGGTTGGGTCATCATGATATTGTCTTATGGAGTGGTTTGATGACTTGTGTGTAATTTGTATTTTTACTGGTGCTTCTTGGTGATTGTGTGATGTCATGGAATTTACAATCCAGACATTTCTTGGAGGCTAGCTAAGCATCCAGTCAATGGAGATTTGGTGAGGGGCTATTTGGTGACATCTTAAAATGAAGGGTTATGCCATTTAAGACCTAGTGCAGATTCATTAAAAAAAAACAAAAAAAACGACTCACTTGATGAACTTAATTTTGTACATGATTTCCCTCCAATAAATATATGTAGCCCTAACTCAAACAAAGTACATTCATGCAATATGATTGAGTTTAAATGAGTTGGGGCTACATATAATTACTGGATGGAAAGCCTGCTCAACATTGAATTGAGTTCATCTGATAAGCTATTTTTTTGAGTGCTGGGTGAAAAAAATGGGAACCCAGCCAGAAGAGCAGCAACTTTGTTTGTGACTGTGTGTGTGTGTGTGTGTTTTCAAAGTCATCCAGAATTGTCACATTTCTCACTTGATTTGAAATGTTTTTTTGTGTAAAGAAACAAGACCAAGTGTTTTTGTTTGTATTAATTCCTGCCTCCTGTGCTTGTAGGTAAGAATGTGGCTGGTGTTAGCTGGCCTGCGGTGTGAGAGGATGGGTAGCCTTAGGGGTTGGTTGTTATCTTTGGTTATCTAGCTGTATGAGTGATGTACATTCTTCATAAAGCTAGATAACCGAAAGTAACAAGAATCCCATTACACTCCTGAAAAGGCATCAAGACCCCAAATGTACCTTCTTCCAACAACAACAGCATCAACAAAAACATAAACATCGTGCATTCTTCCACCTGAACAGTTACACAAGTGAAGAAAACAAGCAACATTTGAAACACCATGGAGTGAGATGCATTGAAAGGTAGGCTGCTTGTTATGCTCTCACTGATCAAACGTGTGTGTGTGTTTGTCCGTGATCATTTCTGTGATTCAACAGTCTGACTGTGGAAAGCTCTTTTATAGTTATGTGGAACACTGTCGGTAGGCATGTAGAAATAAATGGGACATGGCTGTAAATTTTCCCCACAGCTCCCTGCAGCCGGTGGCAGTGATCCATAGCAGTGCGGATGGTGCAACAGGATCACTTTTAATCTAATAAGCCCCATGATCCTCGTGTGTGGAGCTTCACGCAGAGGCTTAGTCTCAGTGTCACATGGCCGGGAGTGACAGGCTCGCTGAGACACACCCGTACTGATTCACCCTAGTGGACATTGACAGGTCATTTAACGAGTGATAGCTAATCAGGCTGCTATCCACTTTAGCCGATCTTCTATTGACTTGTCTTCGCTGCTTATTTTGCTAGCCTGAAGCGAGCATGTGGTATGAAAAGAATGTAGGTCTTTTATATCACAGGAGCTGCATATGGTGCTATGAATTATACATATGTTCCGACTTGGATGGGATTGTGTGAGTTAAGAATTCTCCCTCCGAGTTAATCCGGGCTCCCGACGTCCCACCGGCACCAAAGCAAACAGGCAAGAATTTGTTTGAGGTCAGTTTTGTTAAGTTAGCCGTTCTTTTTTTTTTGGCCCCCTTCTTATGTATTCTTTTCTCTCTTTTGCATGTAGAGATGTTTGATTTGGGGGTCTATGCTGTTGTTTGATTTGACGTGACGGTTGGCTTGGTCGTGAATGGGCCGTAGCAAAGCCTCCGCTGCGTGAGGCACTGCCATGTGGAAAGGCCTGATGGGATCTCACTGAATGCCGCTGTGTGTGAAGGAGGAGTGGTCCGGGGGCAATCAAGCAGAAAGTGCCCCCAGTGACTGGAGACATGAGGAAGAGAAGGAGAACAATCTCAGCCTTTAGATTCTTTGCCGGTCTCATGGTGAGGAGTAATTGATCAATCAGATCTTCAACATCTAGGCCTCTGATGGCTGATTGAAGGTGTGATTTCTTTTTTTGCCATCAATCTTAGATGGTTGTTCCTGCTGAGTGCGGCAACTGATGATTGTTCGAACAGTCTCGAGGCTTTACATCCTGATGTGCAGCTACAAAGCTAGCAGTGAACTTCAATTGTAAAATGTCCCGCACATGGTACTTTGCTGCCTCAACACGGCTCAGCTAAACCACATAAAATATCACTCTTGAGGCTATATTATTTACAATCAGTTTGATAAGTTTGACTCAGCTTGACTGCAAATTCTGAAGAGTTGTGCAGGACTGCTGTGAAATTCCAAAAAAAACAAAAAAAACATACGTTGCCACCTCGCCTCCTCGCCTCACAATGTCAATCTTGTGGAGCCCTGCAGTTGTGTCTGCTGCATTGCAGGTGCTGAGTGTGACATTTGAGGTCTGGGCTCAGCTAGTAAGAGAGAGGAACGAGGGACTTGACAGGAACTGACAGCCAGAGATGTCACCTTCTTGGATGGGAAGTTAGTACGTGGCTCCCTCGGTTATGCCGCTATAGATATGGCAGTGTATATTTATTACAGTGTGCATTTTAGAAATACAAAATAAGCACTGATCTGTGAATAAAGATGAATGATTGTGGCTGGTTAATGGTACGTTTATAAATGAGCAGCTTAGGAAAGGTAACGACAAGTAGCTCTTCTCAGATCCTTTGTGTGTCGCTTTGAGTGTTGGGGCTAAATGGGAGCTGAAGTCTTGGACAGATTGCGTTTACTCCCTAAGCAGTGCCCGGGGAGACGCATGTCATGGTGCAAATGCTTTGTGCCGGCTCTGTGTGTGGCACAGTTATATCAGTAACACTTCACACAGGGGACCCCGGAGCAGAGCCTGTCTTAGCTTCTGCCTGGCTGGAAATGGCACAGAGATGCAAGAGTTCCTAAAAACCTCCTCGGGGCCTCCCGCTCTTTCTCTGTGTCCCATGGCAGCATCTAAAATAGAACGACAGTGAGAAGAGAAAGGGAGAAGGAAAGTGGCAGGGAGAGGGAAGGGAAGGAGGAGGGTGGTGGATTTGTCTTAGCTTTCATGGACTGGGCAAGCAGATTTAGACTCTAAGTGTCAAATAGAAAAACAGCCATTGTGGTTGGGGCCGACTTGCCCCCCCCCACCAGTAGACTTTACAGTCAATAGAGCTAGTTCACTTGTCACCAAGAAACAATGTGGCCCTTTGCTTCTCTTTCAGCCCGCCGGGTCTGAGCAGCCAGACAGCATTCTGAATAAGACCCAGTGATTATTGCCCCTTTCTCGCTGCCTCTCTTTCTCTTGATGGAACACCACAACAGGGTTTGGAAAATGGCTTTACTTCACCCCCCCCCCCATCTCTCACACACAGAGACATGAATGTATCTTAACCAAAAGTCAGCGCACCTCCCCACACAATGGAGATTACGTTTGGTAACTTTACAGTAACAGGTGTACTTTGACTGTGTTTGGACCACATGGGATCACTGTCGTCTGACCCGTTGCTCTGTTTACTTCCCCGTTGGTTTTACAGTCTCTCGAAATAAAGATGAAATTTCAGACCATATTGACTTAGAAATTTAATCAAGAGAGTGTATTTGGCCTAGCTGTGCAACACTAGCGTCTCGCCATTTTTCCTGCTTTTGAAAACGTACCTCGGTTTTGCCACTTTTCTCAAGTGATTTGCCAAGTTCTCTCCAAAAGGGGTTCTGCAGATAGCTTTAGATCTCTAGCTTTGCTCACCCAAGGGAGTGAGTTAAGGGTAAACAATGCAGGCAAGCAGAGGAAGAAAGAAATATCAGAGAGAGCGCGGCACAGCACTGAAGCATGAAATTTTTACGTTAAGAACAGGAGACAGTGATGCTTTAAAAGAGGAAATATCTTTCAAAGAGAATGAGCAAAGCCTTTTCTATCCATACCCCTCAGTAGTTTCAACCACAATAAATGAAGCTATTTAGCAGCAGCACAAACAGAGATGCTGTTCGAGGCCGAGCGAAACAGTGCATGCATCTGTTTGTTTCAGTTGTTAATAAAGCTTTTATCGAGAGCCTCTGTCCTCAGAAAAAAAGCCCACTCTGGCGAAATGACTTGGCAAAGCGTCGTATGAAGGGTCTGTTCAGACTGAAGCTGCTCCCGCTCCATTGTCTAGCGCTCTCTCACACACCTACGAGTTCGCCGTAAGCACACAATTTCATTGTTGCATGAGCTGTTAATATCAGAGGCTTCACAATAGAACCCATTCGCCATATTTGCATAAGGCACTTTTCCAACAAGGACCCAGAGAGGGCTTGAAAGCTGGCCCACTCCAGTGCCAATGGCAAAAAAATGTCAAGTGCCAATTAGGAGAGGTTTGCCACCATTCAGCAGTACCCCACCCTTGTAGTCCTTCCTCTTCTTGCATACCCCCACCAACTCTCACACACTCCAGGTCACCGCTGTTTCTGCCACCTTATTCCAATTTCAGGCGTAGACTTCCCCTACTGACACCCAAAGACAAAAGCTGGCTCCCTCCTTCGCCGCTAATGGAGGATCCTTTCTGCTGGGCTCAGAGTATTAGCAAAATCAGAAAGCGTGCTCCTTTCACTGATTAGTCAGCTTTCTTTGTTCATTTCTTTGAATGGAAGGGCCGAGGAACTGTGCAGCTAAACCTGTGAGATGCAGACTCCACCTCCTAGTGAATATTGAAACGGGCTACGTCGGGATAATTTGGTTGAGATTCTCAGCTTTGCATCGATGGGTGTGGGAAAATGACAGACGGGGATTTTGCTAACGAAAGATGCCATTTGTGGTCTGTGTATGCTAATAGCATTTAGCTTGCTAATGACTCATCGTAAGCTAGCCCTGGTCATTGTTTTGCACTGGTGCACTTACAAATATAAAGCGTGCCATTATGTGAATGGGTGCGAAGGCGATTCACATTGAGAGCTCAAACTCTGAGTCAGCAGCTAAGGCTAAAACACAAAGACACGACAGGTAGATTTAACAGAGCAACGTCGAATTTTAGCTTAAACGGTGAATGTCAACAGTGCTAAACAGCTGAAGATGCTGAATTATTTGCACTGCAGCTGTCATGTACAACAGTGCGTAGCCACAGGAATGCAGAACAACATCACAAACCTTGATTTGACGTAATGTTACGTTTATGTCGAGAACGTCTTTTCTGCAAAAGGCAAAGAGAACAAACAGAAAACTGGTACCCTGTAAAATGACAAGGATGCAGCAAATTAAATTTAAAAAATGAAGTCACAGACACAATAAAAGAGGGTAATCTTGTTTTCACAATTGAGCTACTGTTGTTTTCCACAGAGCATTTACCTAACTTACCGCCTCCTGCCACTCAAAAGGATTTTTCCTCTTGTCCATTTTGTCTTTCGCTCTTTCATTCAGTCTCTGTGTCTGAGGGTTTTTTTTTTCTTTCTTTCCCACCCTTGATTCTCAGATGGTTGGATCTGATTTGCATGCATTTGCATAATGAAAGTAATTTGCATGCTCAGGGGCAGACTGTACCATGAGAACAGACATGAAAAGGTGCGTGCGTGCGTACACACGCGTGTGTGAATGCGAGGCTCGCATCCATATGCTTTTCGTGAACTCTACACATGCTTTTATTGGTTAAACCGCATTCTCCCAAATTTTTCTCATGCCCGCTGAGTTCCCTTTCTCTGTTTTTTGTGCAGGCACCATACCAGTGAAGGAAAGCTGGCAAAAAGGGAGACTGAAAAACAAAGAGTGAAGGAGGAGGGGTTGCTGTTGATTCTGCCCTCCCTTTCTCCTCGCCCTCCTCTGCATCGCCTCTCCCCTCCTCCTCTTCCTTCTCCCGTCTTCCGCTCCATCCTCAGCAGACTGCCCCTTTTTTCCTGTACAACGAGACGCAGCCCACGCCACCATCTTAGAGCAACGCTGGCATGAAATGGAAGTGGGAAACGTGGGTTACCAGACCAGTGCAGGTAACGC
>OMMV01185275.1:0-15963 GCA_900302635.1 Chatrabus melanurus | reverse complement strand
GTTTTATAATGAACAACATTGTTGTTAGATTTGACAATTACTGTTGAACATGTTCAGACTATGCCAATATACTGTTTTAACAGGATAAAATGAATGTTTGTAACATTTGTGGGTCTGGGTAAATAAATGCCATTTTTCTCAAAACAGTTAAAATGGATTTATAGTCCTAAAATACCAAGAGAAAATTAAAGGGGAAAATACTGTATAATTTTAAAGTGGTCAAAAACTGAGTGACTGGTTTAATAGCAGTGAAAGTACCATGCCATCTGTCAATTTTTTCAGAAAAAAAAATTTGCCAAAGCAAAGCAGTGTGAAACAGGAAATGTCTTTTCAGGATAGAGAAATCATAAAAAAAAAAATCTTACCTTGGATCGATCATCAAGGGCTCAACTCTGTGACTGTCCTGTCTCAATACAGAATGATCCTTGAGATCGGGGTCGAACACTCACGGCCAACTCTGACTTATGGTGTAACTTTTTGTCCCAGATAGAAAGTTCATCTAATAAAGAATGGAAAAGGCTATTCTGTGGCAGCAATTAGGGCGTTTTGATAAAACAAAAATGATTTAGAGATTCTTGGTACCGGTGACAGACCATGCGTGACAATGATAAACAAATATCATATATATATATATATATATAAAGTGTTGTGAGAAGGAATTACAAAGTGGTAAATGATTTAGCATCCCAACTTTTTTTGGAATGTGTTGCAGGCCTTAAATGCAGGAATGAATGGATATTAACAAATGAAATGAAGTTGACCACACAAAACAAGAATATCTTGAGTTTATACTGTCTGCAATAAGATAAAAGTCAAATTAAATGTAAGAATCACTGCGGGGCTTTTATTTGCATTTTCCATCCCATCCCTACTTTTTCTGATTTGGGGTTGTACGTATTCCCAGAATACCAGATTCTTTAGTGTCACCCAAATTCAATGTGTTTTGTGTGTTGTTTTATATAGATCTGTATTGACCTAATGGTTCTGGATCTAATGGATTATTTATTGAGAATATGAGGAAGACGAGGATGATGAATCATGCCTTTTCTTGCAATATTAAAAAAATGAAGTTTTATTTCACCAAATTTTGAATGATTTTCTTTGAAACTGCTTTTTTTGAAGGAATAATTCCTAAAAGAACTATTGACAGATTGTTCTGTTGTTTATTAGGGACACACAGGAATCTATGTTCCAACGCTCTGATAACTGAAACTTCATTCACACTTGCTGTGTTACTGTGGTGGCAAAAAGCAAAAGGATGGCCAAGAACACAACTCTGTCAACTACAGTAACTCTGAAAACATTTCCATGGCAATTTAAAAAAAAAATGAAAGTAAAAAAAAACTGTGGATTGAAAACCTTTGTTATTTATGGCCGTTGACATCCAAGCTGTTGAGTGCAGCTTTAATGTACATTTTAAGCCCTTTACTGTCTCTCTGGTCTCCTGCAGGGCGACGGCCTGCAGCTGGAGTATGAGATGAAACTGACCAATGGGCAGTCGTTCTGGACGCAGCACTTTTCTGCCGATGAGTTTGGTAAGAGCAATTCAGGTTGTGGAATGAAAAGCTGATGGCACTTTAGCACGGCCAATAAAGCACGCTGAACTGAACAAATGGCAATAATGAAAGGAGGGCTGGATGAATTAATGATGATAGATAAAGTGAGAGGAAGAGATGAAAAGAAGAGGCCAAAGGAGTGGGAAATGAATTATTCCTACATCTCCAACAGGTTTATCTCTCTCTTTTTTCTCTTTAATACTCTCCTCACACACCTGCGTGTTTTGAAGCCTCCATTTTCTCTCTCCCGTCTTCTTCATCTTTTACCACCTTGTTTACTGGTTTGGATTCCACCACATTCACTGGATACTTTTTTAAATCCCCTTATCCCTTTCCTACTCTTCTAATTTTGTCACTTCTTCCTCTCAGGAATTCTGGAGACGGACATCACGTTTCTGGTCATCTTCACCATGGTCTTTATCCTGTCCTGCTACTTTGCCTGTAAGTAGTCACGCTCATTAATTTATGCCTCCAGATCACATTATCTCAGCCATCAAAGGCCACTGCAGCACAAAGGGGCTTTTTCTTCACATGTATTATAAAATCGACATGATTTCTAAATGGGATAGGAGTAAGTTCTCATGTCTCCTCGGATGAGCAAGAGTGGAGCGTGCGCTCGTTCTATCTCGAGGCTGGGAGATCATTAGAACAGAGCAGGACAGAGAGACGGGGGAGCTTTGGCTTCTTGTAACGGTGAACGGAGCAGGCAGCAGGAACCTTCAGGCCAGTGAAGCCAGTTTGTCACTTGAAGGTCAATGCTGAAATACCTGAAGCAGCTGAGCCGCCCCTCCAAGGAATGACTTACCCCAGAAAGTTCACTCATTACACGTCTTTGTGTAAATGGACACATTCATGTAATTTGGGGGTTTATTGAGTAGAAACTTTTAAAATTTAAAACTTTTACGTTTTCAGTTGAAGATACTACAATGACCAGCATGCATTGCACTCCGTGAAATCTGAGGCCTGCTGTGGCTGTTTTGTTTAGAGTTATACAGCGCCGAATCACAACATAAGTCACCCCAAGGTGCTTCACACGAGTAAGGTCTAGCCTTACCCACCCCCTGAGCAAGCACAGTGGCAAGAGTGGTCAGGAAAAAGTCCCTCAAGCATTTATTGATTACAGGAAGAAACCTCCAGCAGACCAGACCTGCTTTGGCTATACTACCAATAACAGGGAGGGAAATAACAAATAATCAAAGCACAACAAAGAAATGCCAAACATACAAAGACAGAAATGTTGCAGCTAAGTAACCATATACACATAGAGTCCAGTGGACGCAACAACCCGTAGCTCAAAAAACATCAAAATGGTGCAGAGCAGAGTCTCAGCAAAGCTTGAGTGTTTTGGAAAAACCTAGTAAGTACAAAAACAGTAAAGTTGAGAAAACAGCAAAAAGCCACCAGTTTCAAGATTTTTTTTTGCTTCACCAATACCTCTGGGTCCATTGCTTCTTGAAATGTCAGAATATCGAACTTTGGCTTCAAAAAGTCAACCAAACTTCAAAGTTGCTAGGTTTTGGATGAATAAGTGAATCAGTTCTCGGAACTTGCTAGGTCCTACCGCTTCAATATCTATAAAACCATAAATGTTTTCTTATTGAATGGTACGTCATAAGATAAGGTAAAACCTAATAAATCTAAAAACGGCCTTAACTCAGTTTTCAAAAAAAATAAAAATCTACTTATTATGTTTATCCGAAACACTCAAGAAATGGAATATAATTGGTGAGTCAGTATTCAAGTAGGAATCTAGTAGGAACATTGTCCAAAATTCGTCATTTAGAGTCTTCCAAAAGTCCTCAGCACAGTCCGGACCACCACAGTTCCCCAAAGATCCAACGCACCCCAGTTATGGAAGGAAATCACAGGACCAGACTGATGGCTGACGGATGAACAGAAGGATCTGTGAAGCCCAGCGCTCAACCTCAGACAGAGAACAGAGCAGAAATCAGTCAGGGAGAATGAACAGTTCACAGTAACTCCATCTCACAACGAGTGAGTCGGTGCTCACACGTTCTAGCACGTTAGTACTTTGTTAACATGTTAGCATCTCCACATGTTAACAACATCACTTTTACAGCCAGTTTTTCTTTGAGACAATTCCGGATGAATACATGAACATTTTCAAGTCACTGAATGCGTCTTGGAGTTCATTTACTTTAATCATTAATAAATACAAACGGTATGGTACTGTATAGTAAATCAGTCTGGAGGAGGTAGTTCTCAAAAACGGAGTGACTGTGCAAGAAGGAGACAAGTGAGAGAAGCCACCAAGAAGCCCATGACAACTATTTTGCTGTAATTAAAGAAACTGGGGATAGTGCAACATTTGCGTCTTGCATTGCCAATCACAACTTCATGGTGGAGCGGCACAGAGGAGACCTTTAATACAAGAAAACACATCAAATCTAGGCTCGAGTCTCCTATGTTCCTTCTGGCAAACTGGAGCCTAAATCTCACATCTAATTTTAAAAAAAACAATCATATCTCTGCACCGCTGTAGGCTGATTACTTTTCACGGTGAGAATTGTATCTTCACTCTTCGACCTCATTTTGTGCAAGCTCAAGTGAATGCTGTGGGGAGTAACAAACTGTTAGTGAGTTGGCTGACAGAGCGCTAAGAATTGGTGATCAATTGGAGTTGACATTTTCTTGTGTGTTTTCCTTTTTTTCCCAAACGATTAAAGGAATTGTAATTGCAGTCTTCAAATGATTTGTGCAGTGCCGCCCAATCGTCTTTTATAGTCAAATGGCTTTAAAAAAAAAAAGACTTCACCAACCAGGACGGGTTTCAGAGTGGATTTGTTGGATTTCTGTGTAGATTTCTTACAATTTATCATCCAACAAAGAGCGTTATGGACAGTGTTGTTCCTGTTTTGGCCGCCGCACCGCATGTCTGCTGTAATAAATCCTTACACCTCTGCTACAAGAGGAGAAATGTGAGGGTGATTTTTCAGCTGGGATACATTTAAGAGCGATCCTATCAGAAGGATGCAGCGATGCTTTGCTTCAAAAGGTGGTGTGGTTACACAGAGCTGCTGTGATTGTGCTGTGATCATCAACTAGTCAACTGTTATAACCACGACTCTGCGCTGTAGGCAGCAGTGAACTCGTCGTGGACAAAATGGTGGCTACTGCAGCAGAGGGCATTGATGTGCAGCTAAAGGCTAAATGGTCAAGACATTCGTATGTATGGAAGGACCTTACACAAAATGAGGCCTGTTCGACAGTTAGCCCATGAGCCAGAAGCCAATCGGTACCGCTTGAGGTGAATAAACAACACTTGCAATCCAGCCTCAGTATATCATGGTCCACACAAAAATGTATGATAGCTTTCCCAGGGTGGTAGCCATAGTCAGGTAGGGGTCAATGAAGAATTACACAATCATATTGAAAAGTGTTCCACATTATTTGTCTGATTATAAAGATTCTAAAAAGGTATAGTTTGGACTATCAATGACTGAATGTTATGGGGTAAAAACAGCAAAAATGGTGACAAAGGTCAATTTCAGTTTGTACAGGGGGCAAAAGTTAAAGATGCTCCAATTTTGGTAAAAACTGAGGCAAATTGTACTGACTTGTGCAGATCCAAAATTGTGCTCTGGATGCCTTAATTTGCTATATACCCCCCCCGGCCGCTCTTAAATGCAACAAGGCATTAGTTCTTCACTGGTTCTTCAGGTCGGCCTTTAAATCCAGCCAGAGGTTCCACATTAACTGTGAATTAGGCCAGTTAGCACTTAAGAAGAGTTTAAAAGTAATTCCATCAATTTCTGGAATCTTATGGAATGCTGGACTCCTGTTTATCGAGGCATTCATTTTGGCGTTTGTACACTGGTGACCCATTGAAAATCTGACATAGTGAAGAAAAACTGAAATAAATCTATTTTGTAACTATTATTTTAAAAGCTACAGTGTGTAGGATTTAGGTGTGTTTATTAGCAGGAATGGCATGTAGCATTTGTAACCATCTGTTCATGAACTTGGAATGAACCCTTCATATCTACATGGGAGTGGGCTCCCTCATGGAGTCTGCCATATTGATACAGAGGTACACTGAATTCTGCACACTGTAGCTTTAAATAACTATTGATTGCTGAAAAGGAATATGTCAGTAGGAGAAAATTGAGATGATGAGAAAATTTGAAAGTTTTTCTTCAAGGTGTATCTAAACTTATGTCTGCAACTGTGTGACCCCCTGCTCTTCTAAATGTAACCATGTGGCTCTGTCTGTTTGTAAGAGTAATTTTTTTTAATTCATGGAAATGCCTACCAGCCCTCCATTAAACGCATTTCCTCAGAGATTGGGGATGGAGAACAGAGAAGATGCTTGTGGGCTCGTCTCGAGAGGGGCGTCACGAGATGGATGCATACTAATGTTTGCTCGCCATTCATCGGGTCCGTTCCCGTCTCTCACTCTCCTCCGCCATCTGCTTGTACATCTCCATCCTTTTTATCTCCATCCACTCTCTCTGTCTCACATACACACACACACACACACACACACACACACAGTCACCTCGTTATCGTTCTTTTTTCCCCCTGCAGACAATCTGAAGGGACGACAGCTTCTTCACACAACCTACAAAATGTTTATGACGGCAGCAGGTGTGGAGGGTGAGTGCCTCCATCCTGAACACACACACGTGCACACGCACACAGAGCAGGCAGGCGTGCTCGCGCACGTGTAGCAGCAGCAGCATCTCATCCCTTAATCCTCTCTTAAAGAGGCGAGATATTATCGCCCTGATTAGCGTCTGAAAGGAACCATTGCAAACAGCCTCAGTGGACGCGCTGTTACTGATGTCTCTTCTTGTCTTCACCTCTCTCGCCTCTTCCTCTGATGTCCATTCTCCTTTTCTCATTCTCCTCCTACTTTTCCAAGCCTTCTCCTTATTTTGACTCTGCTAATCATTCCTCTTGCCATTTCTTTCATGCGGCCCTCGCTCCCTATTGTGATTATCGCCCTCTCCTCCTTTCGCCCTCCTCACCTCCTCCTCCTTTTCTCACTCCCCCTCCTGCTTCTTGGGTCTCCCATCATTTGCCCTCTCCTTCTCCCTGTTTTTTTTTTTCTTCCACTTGGCAGTGCTCAGCCTGTTGTTCCATTGTGTCTACTGGGGCCTGTATGCTCGAGATGGAGTTGGCAACGGCAGCCTGAAAATATTCGGTGAGTTCGCCTCCTGCTTGGACGGCTGAGTGACACCGTCTCTGCGCTGCAAAATCACACAGTGCCACAGCTGAATGAATGAGTGGAGGATGATGGATGTGTGCGGTGAAGAGGTGTAATAGCTGCTTCGACAAGCACAGTGTGTGTGTGTGTGTGGTGATGACCTGTTATTTTTTTTTATCTTCCCTCTCTGATATTACAGAAAAGCTAATTGCCCTCTCTGTCTCTCTCTTTCTCACTTTGTCTCTCTGTCCGTCTCCAGGGAAATTGCTGTTCTCCATCAGTTTCTTGGTGTTCCTTCTGATGCTCATACTGTTGGGAAAAGGTTTTACTGTCACCAGGTGGGGGGTCTGCAGTTTTGTGTGTGTGTCTCTCTCCGTTTAACTCTGTCACCGTGTGCCGCCGTTGTCGGCTCTGTCTGCTGCAGACATAACACTGGCTCATCAAACGACAATGCTAGGCATCACTCACAAAGTCACTTAGTGAGTCGGCTCTGATAGTGAGGACGAATGGCTGATATCCTGATATGACGGATACTGTATCTCTCTGAGATTTGACAAATGAAAACATTCCTTTATTTACTATATACTATTGCTGTTGTACAAAGGTTTGTCCAATTCTTTCTGCATTTATTTTCAGGGTTATGTTTGACCTGTAAATCCAGCCAAGACATTTTGCTTTGTTCAAGGGCAATCCTGCAGAGCTGAATTAACTGGGGCACACAGTACTGTGCAAAGGTTTTTGGCACATTAAATATGCCTTTCAAAAAATGAAAAACTGCAAAAAATCTAATAAGGTAGTGTGCAAAAAATGTATGTGCCTAAAACGTTTTGCAAAATAAGAAAAAAAATAACTGCCAAATGTCTATTTTAATAAACCACAAAAACAAATGTACAGTGATGTGGAAAATTTTGAAGTAACTTAACTTTTGAAAAATAATTTTCTAATATTGTAAATATTAGAAAATAGTTCTGCAAATGTGTGGCCATTTCACTTTTAAAAACACAGAATTTGTGTTTGGTGATGTAAGCGCATCATTTCTTTTAGGTGATCTCATGCAATTTATAAGAAAATGAGGTTCTTTCCAGTCATGTGTTTATTATTATTCATTTACATGATATATATTATACATTAACTTCACATTTGATTTTTAGTTGGAATAAGAATCCTTTAATTTTCTGTAGACATGCTGATGAAGTAAACAATTATCAATTTTTTTTTTTTTACAGAAATTATAGGGAGGCTTAAACTTCTACACAGTACTGCACAGTACTGGCAAGATAATATGCCACAAAATACATGGCAAAAGTTGTGGCATAAACATTGTTTTAATAGCTAGAAACGAGGCCTCCAACGGGTCTCACAGTTTATTCAGAATACAGAAAGCAAAATGATAACAAGATGTGGGTTTTATACCCTCACTGATGTGACTGGAGATGCATGCTTCTATCAAACTGCTGATACGTTGAGACCAAATGCTACTTGGCGTCAGCAACTGGCCTTGGACAAAGTACAGCTTATGGTGATGTCATCTGATATGAATGGTCACCCCAAATGAAATGGTCTACAAAGTGAATTAACAACAACCATTAAATGAAATAAAAGTAAACACTCATGGTAAAACACAAATCCTCACCTTGCTGCTGCACTGCTTCACTTTGGGGAGCTTTGACGGCTGCTGTCCGCTCTGACAAGTTGGCACTAATCCATTAACACACCAGAAATCCTTTCATTTGGGTAAAAAAATTACATGAAATCCATTTTTTTTTTCACTAAAGCCAGAAGATCCTCTAAAATCCTAATAGGAGAGAGATTATTTACATTAATGGGCATGTAAAGTTGAGTGTCATCGGCATAACGGTGAAAAGCAATTCCGTAGCATCGCAGTATCTTTCCAAGAGGTGATATATAAAGTCACAATAACAGAAGACCTAATACAGAACCTTGCAGAACCCCATATTTTACTGCAGAGGGTTTGGAAGTAATGTTATTAGACACATTGCGATCGATTGCATAAATGTGATGTCAACCAAGAAAGCACCTGACCAGAAATAGTTTTCAAGTCGATCTAATAATATACAGTGATCTGTAGTATCAAAAGCTGCACTAAGGTCCAGCAGCAGCACTGTGGTGGTGTCTGAATCCATAGTGAGCACATTATTCACCACTTTAGTGAGTGCAGTTTCTGTAAAGTGATAGTTCCTGAAAACTGACTGTCATGGTTTGAATAGATTATTGGACAAATAAGCCTCAAGTTGCAGTGAAACTACTTTTTCAAGAATTTTCAAAATAAAAGGTAAATTTGAGACCGGCTGTAATAACCCAATTATTCAGGGTCTAGGCCCGGTGTCATAATAAGAGGTTTAATCTGTTTTTAGAACAATTTGTGCTTCAGTAGGGTAGAATTTTATAAAATGAAATGCTGTATCATGGCTAGGTAATATGATTGCCAGTAGCATTTTGGACTTTGTTTCATATCTTCTGCTTGGTTGACTCCATTTCCCTTCATGCTTGTTAATCTGCAGCATGGATAGGAAAGGGATGCTGTAGTGAGGAAGGATATTCCCTCACGGGAGACATACCACAGGGTTAGATGATGTAAAGCTGATGTAGGCAGGGATAGTTATCAACTTTCTTGTTTGTGCACTCATTATTCAGTCACAAAAGTTCCCGTAAACTCTCATTTGTTGGTCACACAACGTTACAGCAGCAAGCCATCCGCAGTCATTACACAAGACTGTGTATTTAGGCCATAGAACGTCCCCATCATTAATTCAGTGTTTCTTCACAGTGATACCGAAGCTCAGAGTGCAAGAAATTATGCCAAGTCTTAAAGAGGCTACGAGACTAAAAGAATAACACTACATATTAGATTCTGTCTCTCACCTTTTTTTTTCCTTTTCCTATTTACCACATCAGACTCAGATCATGTAAAAAGAAACGTGTGTAGACATGGTCTGATGAATGTGTGGGGTGTACCTATTCACACTGAATTTCAGTGTCTGTATGAGAAATTGCATTTGCACGTGCATGCACATCATTTATACATCTGATCACAGCTTTTAAACTAGAACAACATGCCAGCTGTTGTTGAAATGTTCAGTTTTTTGTTTTTTTTTCTGAACATTCCCCTGAAGTTGCTTTCTGAATCTCATTATGGTGAGAATTGGGCCGTGCAGCAGCAGAACGAGGCTCCACTTTGTGATCTTCCAGTGCAGATCACAAGGTTTGAGAAATAAGATAGGCAGTGAGTCATCGAGCCAGGCCTCTTCGTTAAAATAGTGCTCCCGCTTCCAGCCGCAGGGGTCAACTTTCAGTTAAAGTTTCAGCAGGCGGAACTCGTATAGCGAAAACTGAGCCCACAAGATTTGAGATGTCTTTGAAAGTGCAGGATTATATCCTGCTCTTGTTATGGTACAGCCTCTCTGCCTGCCTCACTGGCAGCCTCACTAATAAAGTGCATCTGTTCCTCCACATGGCTGCAGCCACTTGGACAATTAGTGCTCAGCCTTTTTTAGGCATTCTCCACTGTGAGTTGGTGCTAGATTGTATTCATTCCATTGTGGTGAACTCTCCAGCATTTTTTGATTCTGTCTCCGTGGTTCTGAACTCTGCCTGTACCCTTGATCCTGTCTGCCCCCTGTCTTTGAACTGTGAACCTGTTTTGACCTTGAGACCTGCCTGAGCTCAAAAGGAGTTGTCTGACATTTCTGGATTTCCTGGTAACGACCTTGGCCTGACTATCGACTGGCACACCCTGCCTGTCGAAAGAAGTTAGTCTCTCTGTTTAATCAGTAAGTCCAATTGCAGTGAAGAAGATTGTTGGTTATTTGTGGAAGCACTGAGTAGTCTGCATTTTGTTGAAGAGGAACAATCCAGTTTGAGGAACTATTCAATTTACTTGGCCTGTGTTTATCCCTGTGTGATCGCCTTTCTCCTGTGCACAGATTTAGCCACTCACCTCTCTCTCTTACGGTACAGAACTTAGTCCATGTCTATCTTCAGCTGCTGCATGCCTAGCCCCTCAGCTCACCAGAATTGAGTTAAATAAAGTCCGTTAGTTCCCATCTATTGTTGCCTGTGTCCTGCCTAGGGTTCTCTTCTTGTTGCATATAACAATGCAGTCGAGCCAGAATGAACCCCACAGACACAGACTCTGTGCAGAAAGCCTTAGCCAGTCAGGGGGCCCTGGTGGGCCAACACGAGCAGGCCATTTGGGAAGCTATGGGAACCCTCTGGTCTCTGACTGAGCATGTCACCAGGCTTGGATCACAGATGAAGATTTCAGCCAAATGTCACTCACGCTGCTCCCAAAAATCAGCTTCTACCTCCAACCACAGTCACGCTTCCTCCGACACCAGTCTTTCCGACCCAAGAGCCACACCTCCTGCACCCAGAGCCCTACAGCGGTGACCTGGGAAAATGTAGAGCTTTCATGTTTCAGTGTTCCTTAATTTTTGAGCAACAGCCGTCTCTTTACACATCAGACCATTCTAAATGCAGTCATGGGACTGCTTCATAGGCCGGCTTTAGACTGGGTGACCACTGTGTGGAAGAATCAACCTGTGATTAGCTCCACTTATGATAACTTCATCACAGAGGTGAAGAATGTTTTTGATCATCCAGCTGGTAGCCAGCTCCTTTCCCTCCATCAGGGTTTCCGCAGTGTGGCCGAATATTCCATCGAGTTCCGAATGTTAGTGGCAGGCTCCTTATGGAATGATGAAGCCCTGCAAAGAGCGTTCCGTCATTGATTCAGCGAGGCCATG
The DNA here is from genome assembly GCA_900302635.1 of Chatrabus melanurus. NCBI lineage: Eukaryota > Metazoa > Chordata > Actinopteri > Batrachoidiformes > Batrachoididae > Chatrabus > Chatrabus melanurus. The sequence goes on along the minus strand of OMMV01185275.1, from coordinate 4,471 downwards.
AAGGATGAATTAGCTCCTCAAAATGACTCCTTGTACTTGAATGAACCAATGTCCACAGCAATCCGAATTGATAACTGTGTCCGAGAGTGCAGACGTAGAGAACCAGCTGTTCCACTGTTTACTGTGTCCCACGTTTGCTAACTGCAGCTGCGCGCACAGAGCCCTCTCCTGGTGTTGTAGTAAGACCAAATCCTATGTCTTCTTCCACTCAGGATGAGGAGCCGATGCAATTTGGATGGGCACGTCTCTCCCCCACTGAGCGCAACTGGCATATGTTGGAAGGACAGTGTTTTTATTATGTTCTATTGCGGCCAAAAGACCGGACTTCCCAGGCAGGGATCCACACCTAATCATTAGAGCTTCCCCTGGAGGCCAACGCCTTTGATGGCAGGCGTCTGGTAAAAATAACCTGCTGGACAGTTCTCTTGCGGTTATTTGTTTCAGGCAACCACAACGAACTCAATTCAGTTTAATATCATTAAGTCTCCTTATCACGCTCTACTATTTGGCCACCCTTGGTTGAGTTAACACAACCCACAGTTGGATTGGAGTTTGGGTTCGATAGTCGGCTGATGAATCAAATGTCACTCTTCGTGTCTACAGTCTGTTTTATCCCCAGTAGATGGCAGTGTTGTGCCTTTGACAGCTGAACCTTCCAGACCTGACTAATGCCCCCAGCGAATATCATGACTTGGCTGAAGAGTTCAATACAGACAAAGCCCTATCGCTCCCTCCCCAGAGACCATACGATTGCGCTAATGACCTTTTGCCAGGAGCCCCTTTGCTCAGCAACCACCTATACAACTTGTCACACACTGAAAGAGAAGCCATGGATAAATATATTAGAGTTTCTTGCTGCCAGACTTGTTCGTCCATCTTCATCACCCGTGGGTGCGGGATCCTTTTTTGTGACCAAGAAGGACAAGTCGCTCAAATTCTTTATCGATTTTCAAGGTCTCCTGTGACAGCATCACAATCATGAACAAGTATCCACTGCCATTAATCAACTCCGCATTTGAGGCACTTCATGGTGCCACAGTTTTATCGAAATTGGATCTCAGGAATGCTTATCATCTGGTTCGTATTCGACAAGGAGATGAATGGAAGATGGCATTTCACACACCACTGGGCCATTTTGAGAACTTGGTGATGCCTTTTGGACTCACCAATTCACCAGCCGTATTCCAGGCTAGTGAAGGACATGCTCGTGGATTTCCTCAACCAGTTCGTATTTGTCTATTTAGATGACATACTTATTTTCTCAAGAGACTCCACTGAGCACATCCTGCATGTGAGGTTGGTCCTTCATTGACTGCTTGAGAATAAATTATTTGTCAGGGCAGAGAAGTGTGAATTCCACGTCACCACAGTCAATTTCCTAGGTTACATCCTGGAGGCAGGCCAAGTGAGACCAGATCCAGACAAGATCTCAGCAGTTGTGGATTGGCCTATCCCCACTTTGTGCAAACAACTCCATGTTTCCTGGGTTTCACCAACTTCTACCACTGGTTCATCAAAAACTACAGTCAAGTAGCTACCCGACTCACACGGCCCACCTCAGTGGCAAGACTGTTCTCTTGGAACCCAGAGGCTGACAAAGGTTTTCCAGAACTCAAGCATCGCTTCACTTCTGCTCCCGTCGTGATACAACCGGATCAATACAGACAGTTTATTATTGAGGTGGATGCTGCCGATGCTGGAGTGGGCACTGTTTGTCCCAGCACTCCCCCGCTGACCTAAAATTACATCCTCGTGCTTTCTTCTCTCGTCGCCTCACCCCAGTATAACAGAAGTGTAATATTGGAAACCGGGAACGACTGGAGGTTAAACAGGCCTTGTAGGAGTGGAGGTACTGGCTGGAGGGGGCTGAACATCCCTTCATTGTCTGGACCAATCATAAAAACTTGTCTTATATCCAGTCTGCCAAATGCATTAATGCATGGCAAGCTTGTTGGGCTCTATCTTTTAGTTGTTTCAACTAGTTGATTACATATTGCCCTGGCTCAAAGATCACCAAGCCAGATGCCCTCTCCTGCCAGTTCATAATGGAAGACTCCTCAGCTCATGAGGACACTATCCTCCCTTCCTCACGCATAGGAGCAGCAGTGTCCTGGAAGATCGAATCTCTTTTGAGGCAGGCTCAGTGCATCCATTCAGATCCTAGTAATGGACTGCCTGGTTGCCTCTTCATCCCAGATCCAGTCCATTCCCAAGTTCTACAGTGCGCCCATACCTCCCTGTCATTACTGCAGCATTGTTTTTGGTGTCCTACTCTGGAAAGGGGCACTCGTGCATTTGTAACCACTTGCACCATTTGTGTGCGAGGGAAGGCCTCTCATCAACCCCCTGCTGGCTGGCTCCATCCACTGCCAACCCTGAATCACCACTGGTCCCATATTGCCTTGGATTTTGTTACTGGTCTTCCCCCCCTCAAGGATACATGGTCATCCTCGCGATTATCAATGGATTCTCCAAGGCGGTTCATTTTGACCACCTATGTTTTCAGACTCCATGGCATTCCCATTGATATTGTATTGGATCAAGGTCAATAATTCATATCCCAGTTATGGGGGGCCTTTTGTTGGTCATTTGGCACTACCATCAGTCTTTCTTCTGGTTTCCATCCCCAGACAAATGAACAGACAGAGTGTGCCAACCAGGACCTTGAAGCAGCCCTGTGCTGTGTTTGTCATGACAACCCGTTGTCTTGGAGCACTCATTTCCCTTGGATTGAATAGATCCATAACTGTTTGACGAGTTCAGCCACAGGCATGTCCCCCTTCGAGTGTTTCCTGGGTTATCACCCCCACCCCCCGTAGTTCCCGGATCAGGAGAAAGAGGTTTCTGTCCTTTTGTCCACATCCATCTAAGCCAGCATCCCAAGATATGGAAGACTGCCCGGTCCATGCTACTAAGGATAGCGGATAGTAACTGGCGAGTGGCAGACAGACATCACATCTTGGCTCCCCTTTACCAACCTGGGCAATGAGTTTGGCTGTCTACCAAAGATATTCCTCTAAGGACAGATTCCAAGAAGCTTGCTCCTCTTTACATCGGCCCTTTCACCATCTTATCTGTCATCAACCCCTCGGTGGTTCGCCTGTAGCTCCCGCACTCCATGAGAGTCCATCCCATCTTCCACGTCTCACACTTGAAGCCAGTGTGGATCAGCTCGTTGTGCCCGCCTTTCAGGCCCCCTCCTGTCACCTGGGACGTGGATGGGCATCCTGCTTTTACAGTATGGTGGTTATTGGACATCCGCTGCTGGGTTCGTGGTCTCCAGTACCTTGTCAATTGGGAGGGTTACAGTCCTGAAGAGCATTCTTAGATTCCTCGTCCCCTCATCCTGGACTCCTCTCTGGCGTGAGACTTTCATCGTGCTCATCTGGACAAGCCTGACCGCTCGCCTAGGGTCTCGCTTTGGGGGTGTGTACTGTTATGGTACAGCCTCTCTGCCTGCCTCACTGACAGCCTCACTAATTGAGTGCATCTATTCCTCCACACTGCTGCAGCCACTTGGACAATTTGTGCTCAGCCCTTTTTAGGCATTCTCAACTGTGAGTCAGCACTAGATTGTATTCATTCCATTGTTGTGAACTCTCCAGCGTTTAAAAAAAAAATTCTGTCTCCCTGGTTCTGAACTCTGCCCGTACTCTTGATCCTGTCTGCCCCCTGTCTTTGACCTTGAGATCTGCCTGAGCCCAAAAGGAGTTGTCTGACATTTCTGGATTTCCCGGTAACAACCTTGGCCTGACTATCGACTGCCACACCATGCTTGCTAAATGAAGTGAGTCTCTCTGTTTAATCAGTAAGTCCAATTGCAGTGAAGAGGATTGTTGGTTATTTGTGGAAGCACTGATTAGTCTGCATATTGGTGAAGAGGAACAATCCGGTTTGAGGAACTATTCAATTTACTTGGCCTGTGTTTATCCCTGTGTGAATGCCTTTCTCCTGTGCACAGATTTAGCCACTCACCTCTCTCTGGGTCATTCCACCTCAATTCAACAAATATTCAGAAAAGTTCACGCCTGACCATCACCGATTGCTCTGATTTTTTTTTAATGTTGAGATATGTTATTGAATAGAGAATATCTAAAATATTAGGTCCTAATTTTAATTAGTTTTTGTGCTAAAATTTTGTAAAGCGGGGTGGGGTTAGGTCATTTTCGGCCTTGTTCTGAACACCCTATTCTGAGGTGCAATATTTGAAGTGCCATATCTTTGGAAATATTATACATGGAGTTCTGAAATTTGGTAGTCTAATAGACATATATATTGATCATCCAACCTGAAATTTCTACTTTGCTGGGATTATTTATACCAACCAAAATGATGGTCTCAAATTGGTTGCAAAATTGTGGCATTTCTGTTTACTCTGATATTTTACCGACCTTGGAGCCCAAATTATTGAAGCTATGTGTCTGATTTTTTTTTGTCAGTTATTACTGTATACTTGTACCTTATATTTCTA
>OMMV01185274.1:0-12231 GCA_900302635.1 Chatrabus melanurus | reverse complement strand
ACATAAAACTAACAATATAAAGCTGACTGTGCATAAAACTAACAATATAAAGCAGACTGTATGTAAACTAACAATATAAAGCTGACTGTACATAAAACTAACAATATAAAGCTGACTGTACATAAAACTAACAATATAAAGCTGACTGTATGTAAACTAACAATATATAGCTGACTGTACATAAACTAACAATATATAGCTAACTGTACGTAAACTAACAATATAAAGCTGACTGTATGTAAAACTAACAATATAAAGCTGACTGTACATAAACTAACAATATAAAGCTAACTGTGCATAAAACTAACAATATAAAGCTGACTGTACGTAAACTAACAATATAAAGCTAACTGTACATAAAACTAACAATATATAGCTGACTGTATGTAAACTAACAATATATAGCTGACTGTACATAAACTAACAATATAAAGCTAACTGTACATAAAACTAACAATATATAGCTGACTGTATGTAAACTAACAATATATAGCTGACTGTATGTAAACTAACAATATATAGCTGACTGTTACATAAACTAACAATATAAAGCTCACTGTACATAAAACTAACAATGTAAAGGTAACTGAATATAACTGTTTTGTTGTATATTTGGGCTCGTATTGTGATATCTTCATTTTCATGTGGATTCTGAAATGTTTGAAGCACAGGTGTTTCAAAGCGTTTAGAAGCAATGTTTTGAGTTAGGCTTTGGAAATTTGCAGTATTGATAAAAGCTTTTGGCACTATCGACAGCCACACATACTATCTATTCTTTAATTCAAGTTTTATTTTCACATTCTGTTGGATAGATCATGTCAAATTTACCCACATGGGGAGCTTCGCATTTCTCCCAGCTTAACTCCGCTCGTTAGATGAGGCTAATGTGAGGGCAAAGCAGACATTCATTACATGCGAGAAATTATATAGGAAAAACAAAGTTGCTTTTGGGATTGATCTGGTGCATCAAAGTACACCACAAACTAATTAGTCCATCCTCGTTATGTGATCTTCTAAATTGGGTGAGTTACATTTATTATTTTTGAGTTATCTACACAAACTGGCTGGAACTGGAACAGGCTAATAAATTTGAGAACCCTCATTTTTTTGTGACACGGAGGATCATACATATTGCTTATCACAAGAGAAAAGGAGCATGAATGCCATCGTCAAAGAAGCGAAAGCGTGAAGGGAAACCAAATCGTTACCAGCAACGACATAATGCAACCTGCAACCTCACCACTAGATGACACTAAATCCTACACATTGTAGCTTTAAACTCCAGTTTATTCTCTGTTTCTTGAAATTCACTAGGATATGGCATTTTGAGCTACTTGTTTTCACTAGTGCTCTTCTAGGTTGTGTTTGACACCTCTGGCCGCAGGATGACGGGTATTGGAAAATGTCTAAAGTTTTCTAGCAGTGATGATACCTTTCAACTGTACGTCTTATGGTTATTTTGGCATCATTTGTTCTAAAAATAAACATGTGAGATTAATGTCACTTTCTCCTCATGTTGAGTTTGTTCAAATGAACTTATTGTTTTTAGAGGTATCTACACTGTCAAAATCATCCATTGTAGTTTGACTACTTTGTCTCTCCAAAGTAGTCAAACTGTTTGAACTTTAACACTACTTTAAGTATTTATTTAATGTGATGACCCACTTAACTTTCTTTGAAAAATAGCATTGGAGCGTACATAGCAAGAATAGACAGTACACCATCACTATAAAATATATCAGATATTTACATAAGGTACTGCATAACCCGTGTATTAGCCCAATGAATTCACCGACCTAACTAAACAGACTCGAGCAGAAAAATAGACACATTTTTAAAAATATGTCTCCCTCTGTCCACATATGTTTCCATGGATGTTATGTCATATCTCAGGAACCGCTCGTCACACAGTCTTAATTTTGGTGTAAAATTATTTGCGAGGTACCGGTTTCTATAGGCTATAATGAATATATAGTTTCAAATTATTCAGGGACCCCAAGTTTCTGTTTACTATAACTGAGTGTTTTTCAGTAACTCCAGCGTTGTTGACCTTTGACCACAACTAAATCACCCTCTCCTCTATAACAATAACTACTGAGGCCAGAGAGCAGATTTTGGCTTAAAATGACACATGGATCCCAAGTTTCTGTTTGATCTGAATGAATATTTTTCCTGAATATGACCAGAAACTCCAATGTTTAAACTTTGACCCGCGTGAAATCACCTTTTGCTATCTCAATAACCACTAAGGCCAGAAAGCAGATTTTGTCTTTATATTCCTCAGAGATTTCAAGTTTCTATTTGACGTAATTGAATATTTTTCCTGAAAAAGACCAGAAATTGCAGTGTTGACTTTTGACCTAGGTGAAATCACCCTTTAATATATTTCAATAAACACTGATGCTAGAGAGCAGATTGTGGCTTTATATTACTTATGGACTCCAAGTTTCTGTTTGATCCAATTGAATTATTATTTTTTTCCTGAAAATGACTACAAACTCCATTGCTGACCTTTGACCCCAATGAAATGACCATTTGCTGTATCTCAATAACCACTAAGATTACAGAGCAAATTTTGGTTTTACAATACTTAGGGACCCTAAGTTTCTGTTTGATCTGAATGAATATTTTCCGGAATATGACCAAAAACTTCAGTATTGACTTTTGACCCCAGTGAAATCACCCTTTGCTATATCTCAATAACCACTGATGCTTAAGAGCACATTATGGTTTTGGATTACTCAGGGACCCCAAGTTTTTTTTTGATCCAATTGAATATTTTCCTGAAAATGATTACAAACTCCAGTACTGACCTTTGACCCCATTGAAATTTTCTATTTCTCAATAACCACCGAGCGTAGAGAGCAGATTATGGTTTTAGATTACAGGGACCCCACGTTTCTATTTGATCCAATTGAATATTTTTTCTGAAAATTGCCAGAAATTCTTGTTTTAACCTTTTGACCTTGATGAAATGAGGCCTCACTATAATTCACTAGCAGGTCAGCAATCCTGTTCCATTGAAAAGATAAATGTAACAGAATGTAAAGTTGAATTCCTATTATTTAACTTGTGGTAATGCAGAATGGAAATAGATTTGTATTTTGGTAATAAGCTAACACCAAAATCAAGACTATACAACCAGTCCAAAAATCAGACTGGGGGTGGTTTGCACCATCAAAAATTTTTCCTTGTTTGTATTTGTGCATAACCAGGCTTTACATTAACCAGCAATTGCATACACTGAGGCATGCTCCCCCCTGCACTGTACACTTTATACAGTATGAGATCAGTAGCAGAGCAAGAAGTGAATCCATATTATGGTGCAGTGCTCCAATAATGAAACCAACCGTAATGGAAAAATCAAAGTGCTCAGTGTTTGGACAGTCCAACATTAGTCATTTTGGTCTCCTGAATGGAGCTTTATCTTATCATGACAACAGCAATGACAGAATAATTGCTATAGCAACGAGTCACCTTGAGTTGAAGCAGCTTATCTTAAAAAAAAAAGAAGCAGATGCCATTGAAAACTTTAAACCATGTAACCTGTGATAGCAAACTTCAGCAAACCTAAACCTGATTGTTTCTTGGTGGAACCCCCTTTCTGAAGGGTATGAAAGCTGGTCACATGACACAGACATCAAGATCAGAAAAGGCAACCAGCTCCATCACACCTGTTTGCAAAACATTCAGCCTATAAAACACCATTATTTTCTGTAACACGCTGAAAAATTAGTGAAAAGAAGAAGGACACATGCATGTTCATCAAAACCTATTTAATTGGTCTCAGTGATTAATTACAGGGTGAGGGAGCCAAGCAGAGCCGGCCCGTCGCATAGGTGGTATAGACAAAAGCTAGGGGGCGATAATGACTCATAGGGGCGCCCCAAAGGGAGAAATTTTTCTTAACTTACACTTTTACTAATATTACCACTGGAGCATTTAATAGTAAATATTGTTTAAAAAAGCTTACAAGTACATAGTTCTTTAAAAAAACAAAAAATACAGAATCTCCTTAAAATCATAGACTAAACATTGACGTGTCATATCCCTCCACACACAAGGTGTCGCCAATAAGTCCTTCAGCACAGCATGAAACATTCTCAAATAACAGAATAAATAAACAACTGTTTATCGTTACAGTTCTCCCAGAATCCTTTGCTCTGCTATGAACTGAAGTCCTGTGTGCACAAAGCAAATCATTTCCCTCCTGCAATTTAATTAGAAAGTGGGCCCACATTATTTTCACTGCTCAAATTTCATCAGGAGAGATTTTATCTTAATGAAGAGAGCAGCACGGTTTACATTAATCTTTATCAACCTCAGAGCAGTGTGCAGTAGCACACATTGGGCGTTTTCGGTCCGAACTTTTTTTCCATTCCGGTCCTTGAAATAGCTGAGCGAAGCACATCCACCCGAATCAGTAAAGCTGTGCACTGAACGGAACAAAGATGGTGGATGATGAAGTCGGACTGTACAGACTGATTGGCAATTGTCTATAGTAACTTTTTGGATCCACTACTCAATAAAACCATAAAAACTGTAAATTACGACAAATTTGAAAGAAAAATAGAAATGTAACTCACTCGTCTGCTTTGGTTGATGCCATCTTGTGGTCACATGACTGTTAAGAACCACCTGGACTGGGGTTTTGGGAGCTGCAGTTCGGACCGAAGCGGACCGAAGTGCCCACTCAAATGAAAAAAAAAGTCCGAACTGAAAAAAAAAAGTTCGGACTGAACGTACCACCCAAAAACACCTAATACTACACAGCAGCGCAAAGGATTCTGGGAGAAATGTAACAATAAATAACTGTTTATTTATTCTGTTCTTGTGGCGAGCTTGTTAAAGTTATGTAGATAAGTGATTATGATGTCAAAATGAAGAAGCAACATGAGTGTAAACTGGTTGGGAATGGTTGTGAACAAAGACTGCTTAAGGACTTATTGTGGCCACCTTGTGTTGTGGAGGAATGTGACACGTGAATGCTTAGTCTGTGATTTTAAGGATTCTGTATATTTTGTCTTGTTAAAGAATTATGCACTTGTAAGGTTATTTTTTGTTGTCGTTCATAAAATAAAAGGAAACATCAAAGACACAAGCTCTGCCATTTCTGTGTAAGTGTATGAACTCAGTATTTGTTGTTTAATTAGCTGTGATATAAGGGGCACTAGATAAAAATCTTGCCTAGGGCACCAAATTGGTCAGGGCCGGCTCTGGAGCGAAGTAATATAGATAGTAGAATAGCTTTCAGTTGCCTCGCTTAAATTTGATATTTTAATGGTTAGTGGGTGTGGTAAACAGAGAGAGGATGGAGGAATATAAAAGTGGAAAAGAGAAAGAGGTCGAAAATCTCAGTACAGCCCAACTGACAGTTAATACAGTTATAAATGGTTTCATAAATCAGCAACAGCTTTACAAAAAGAATGTGCCAGAAGGGTGAATAGAAAATTTTAAAAGTGACTGAAAATTCTATTATATGTAGAATACATGAATATGACACTAATCAACCTCAAGTAACACATTTTTCTATATTGATATATTATTTAGAATACAGATTTATTGCGAGGCCCTGTAATATATTGTGCTGTACTGCAGCCTCACATTTATGGCATTTTCAACAACATGGAACGGATTCTGTTGTGGTTCGAGAGCCTAATTGCCGGTTTTTACTTCTGAGTTGCTGCATGTCGGCCTCGTCTTGACCAGTGTTCAGAGTGTGGCGGTTCACCTTTACAGTACATCTCCACTGGGGGCAGCGGTGCTTACAGTACCAGAAAATACAGTTGAAGAGGCCCAAATGACAAACAGTTTTTAGCCTGTTCAGCCGGACTCACACGGGACGACCCAACAGGACATGTCACATCTTGATCACGATGTATCAGATTGTGACAGGTGCTTTACAATAATGTACGACTTTGGGAAAAGGCAGACGACATGAACAACATGGAACTCACCACAGTGGATGCTACTGTAGTCGCCTTTTGCGTTGCACATTATCCCTAGCGGCTTTTGTCATTCACCGTCAGAGTCAACTGCAGCAAGTCAAGTCAAGTCTGGCAGCAAGCATTGGTGCCGTGCATTACGGCATCAACCACACCACGGAACCATCCCGGGTCCCAGATGGCAACCACCCAGGCCGACAAATGATCCATCCCCACCTCTCGAAGGTAACCATCGATCTGCTGCAGGGATGTGAATCATGGGTGTCCCCTTGGCCTTCTCCAGCTGCTGGTGTCCTCAATGTTGAGGCACCTGCGAGCTGGATCATGCACAGACAACCGCGCCACATGGCCAAAATGTCATAGCTGACGTTCCCTCACAATGTAAGTGACACTTCTCATCTGAGTCTCCCCAAGTAACCAATTGTTTGACACAAAATCATTCTGGCAGTCCCCAAGAATACGCCACAGAGACAATAAAAAAGGTTTGAACATGGATTTCCCGACATCCGGACTAAGGGCATTATAAACGACTGGTGGCTCAATTGAAAAAGGATGTTTCAGACTCCAAGAACTTCATAATAAAGTGTACCTAAACATCTTCTCTTTCAGGTGAGCTTAGCCAACTTGACACAGTGACCCTGAGGTCTTTTGAACATACCCAAAACTCCACGATTGAACCTGGATGCCCTGATATCCAGTCGGGAAGACTTGCATTCTACCGACACATCTTAACACATACTGAACAGTACATTCCCAGACCGATTTCTTATTGAATCAGCTTTATTTTGTGACTCCAGCTTTAGTCTAGTATTCATCTCCCTTTCTTGATGTTTCGTGTGTACATCCTCCGTCCACCACCCAACCATAGTGGTAAATTCAACCACTTAGCTTCTTTCGACATTCAGCAGAGATGATGCATTGTTTGTTGTTGGGAGGTATCATTTGATTATCCCCGTAATTCTCATTGGCCAGAAGCAACACAGATGTGCAGCAGCACAGAAGTAAAAAGCAGCCTTAACTTGCAACTGTGTGAGCGTTTCCACCTAAAACTGTTTGGTTCGGAACTCAGAAGACCAGTTTCTTGTTTGTGTCTGGAGAATATGCAGGATCTGAAGTGGGAATGGTGACTGTTCCACAATGGTTCTGTTACAAACTGGTGCAAATGAGGGCTTGTTTCTTAGATGGCAACTCAGTTACTCAGAACCAGTTTGGTTATTGTTTTTTTTTTCTTTTTTGGTGGAAAAGCGGCAATTGAGTCCAGTGAAGAACAAAGAGTTGACATATTAAGACACCTAGTGCTTGTCATTGCCGTCCCGATACTTTCATCCTTTTGCAGATTGTGTTCATGAGGACTGCTTTAATAAAGTCTCTGCTTCATTTAACTCATCACGACATAAATACATGATGGGTTTAGTTCCAAAATATTACACATCTTTAAAGAAATGAGACAAAATTTAACGCCAGATGTTTCATTATTTCATCCCAGAAACTGCTGCTGTTGCGTACAGTGTCAGATTGTTTTACTGTTGAATAATCATTTGTTGGAATTAAATTCTTCACATGTGTAGCAGCTGTCTCAGAAATCTTGCTACAATGACTGCTTGTATTCAGTAACTGTATTTTAAAGAGACAGTCCATAATCCTTGAAGTGCAAAACAGGACCTCCCATCTCTTAGTTTTTAGCCCCGAGTCTAAATGTGGGCACTGTTGTGCTGTTTAACAATTATAAAGAGTTGTCCCTTGAAAGCGACAAGCTCGCCAATATTTCTCAAAAGCTGTGGACAGTTCGTCTGTTCAATGATAACCAAGACTTACAACTGTCCGACCAAGAACATACGTAACACACATGGCATGGAATCTCTGGTTATAAATTAGCCACGCCCCAACATGATTGAACTGTTGTAAATCTTCGTGCACAGTAAACCACATAAAACATACAAGCTTCATCGTTGGAAAGCAGAAATGAAGTGACTGCACCAGCGAATTTATGTATCCTAAATATCAGCAAACTGTGTTGATTTTGACCCATGTTTCTATTCTGTATCTGTCACCACTCACAGTCAGACAGAAAACTGTGTTAGTTCAAGTTATAACTGTTTCTTAGACATTAATTAAACTACAAATGACACTCTCCACAGGCGCCATTTGAAGGTCTCCTGTCCTCCATTACTACAGACATCCATTGAGGTCTGTTTTGTTTCCCATCAGACCTCAGACTCCAGGCTGGAAACTCGTCTCCAGGGACGAAGTACACAGGGGTTACCCACTGGCTGAGCCCCTGCTCCCAGACATGTCTGGGCCTCTGATCCAGTCTGCGACCCCTGATAGACCCCGTATGCTCCGTATACACTGTCTTGGTACAATAAAGCCCGTTGGCCCCCACATTGTCCACCGCCACAAGCCAGAAGCTGGCACACTGGGTTTGGGTTGGAGTGGCTGGTGGAAGCCTGGTTGTGGTGCTGCAAGTCCAAGGGCCCATGGTAGAGAGGCAGCCCAGGATACGAGTTAAGGTAGTGTGCGTATTGTCTGCTGAGCAAGCTGGTGGCTCTCCGTACCATCCCCCGACCTAAACCAGTCCCATTACGCACTGCTTCACCATATGTGGGCAGGTGGGTGGAGTAGGAGTAACGCAACTTAGGGCCCTTGCGTCCATTGGTCCTCCTCTGGTCCTGCCTTATGTGGAGGTAGGCCTGGTTACGTGGGAGGCACAGGTTGTTTCGAAGGTGAGCCGGGTTGCAGGTCTTGCCAGGTGTGGCTGGTGTAAGAAGGCATGGGAACAGGTCTGGAAGGGTTGAATGTGACTGACTGGAAGCAGAAAGAGATGACTGGGATTCATCAAGTGGGCGGATCTGCTCACTGCCCCAAGTGGCTTTAAGGAAAGAGGGGCGACGCTGCCTTCGTCTACCTCTAAGCAGAAGGTCCTCGGGGGGCCAGGAACTGTAGTTCTCTGTCCGAGGGCACATGACCTCCTCTGTGTAGATGTTATCAACACTCGGGGATGAGATGTGGTTGTCCTGGAGGTGGTTGGCTTTTAGCTCACTGAGACAGACAGGGGTTTTGTTTTCTGGGTCCCTGTGTTTCCTCCTCTCTACATCCTCATCCTCACACTGGAAATTCTTGGACCTCCTTCTCCGATGGGCAAAGTCTGCGTGGCCTGGCTGGTTTTGTGGGGACACAGAGGAGACAGGGGGAGATGTATAGATATCAGGCAGTTGGAGATCAGTATAGGAGATGAAGGGTGAGCGAGGGTGAGTATCTACATAAAGCCTCCCAGTGGTCTGGAAGTGATGGGGGTGCTGATGAGGGAGTGGCTCACTCACGGCCAAATGGGGGCTGCTGAGGCTGGACACAGGAAGGGGCCGGTCGTACAGGCAGGATGTAGAGCGAGTGGGGAGGGTGTAGCGCAGCGGCGTGGGCCTGGATACATTCCTCTGTTGTTTCAGGGAGGTAACAGTCAGAGGTGGGGTGAGGGAGCGCTGAGGAAGAGCACAGTGGTTCTCTGTCACATACGCGAACCCCCCAGGTATGGTATCTGTGGCCACCTGCGGAACACGTACGGGCAAGGTGCCACCATGGCGGCTGATTTGTTGTATGGTCTTTGTGGCGTTGTCCAAGGAGCTCTCAACATTGGCAGTGGATACAAGGTCTTTGGCAGTGCGAAGCATCTTCAACATGTTTGCTTGAGCATAGTTGGACGTCAGGTCAGGTTTGGGCAAGCCAGATGAATAACCGGGCCCTTCCACACCATTGAAACAACTATAGATACTCTGAGAGATGGAGGAAATAGACAAGAAAACAAAGAGGGTAAAAGATGAGACTATAAGAGATGGTAATGAGATAGAGGAGAGAAAGAGAACATGAACTGTTTGTAACTAAATCAACAGTGAAATATTTAACCTTGAATCACTCTTTACACAACAATAACATGGATGATATTTCAGTTAACTTCTGCATCTCAAAGTGATGCAGAAATAAAAACACCACTGGCAGTAAAATTTCACATCATTGCAGAGGCATGACTTAATCACAAATTCATTATGCATTCTCCCGAGAGTCAAAGAAAAACAGTTTAAGCTAAGGGGATTGCCCCAATAAGAGCACATGGACACACAGTCCCCTGCAGAACAAACAGTCTCTAGCTGCATGGACAAACACTGAGCCAAATCCCATAGCTGCTCTCTGCTTACAGTTGGCTGAGAGATCCTGAAAGAGCCAAATTTAATTTGGCCCTTGGGGCCGCCCCATACGGATTAATGATCAGCTCGTCATTTAGCCGTTAATCTGATAAAACCCAGATCCAGGCACAATGGTGTAGTTATACAGCAGAGGACTGTGCTGGACTCCAGAGAGATTTACTTGGCCATAACTTTAGTCAATAGACTCAGTAACCACATTTGGAATTAGCGGAATCAACAAATAGCGGCTTGTTTAGAGTGATTGCAAATAGACATTAGGCAACCAAACTGCTAAATTAGCATGGGTCTTCTTTCTTTTCTCCGCTCAAACCTGTTTTATCATTCTTCTAGCCAATATTTTAACAACTACATGATGTGATTATATGAAAATACACAACTATTTGCATGCGGACAACAGCCACTTCATGTGAGATAGCACATAAAGTGGGAAAATTTAACCACTGACCCCCATTTACAGTCAAAATAACCAATCAGTGTTCAAACACCCAACCAGGATATTTTCATCTATTCAGCTATCAATGAAAAACATCAGTTAAAACCAATGCCATAAACCAAGTTCCAGTTAACTATCCATACATAATTTGACAATGAAGGTTCTCAGCCAGATGTTTACCAGAAAACAGCTGGTACGAATCCAACTGCTTTTGAGTAAACTTCTAGACATCCATAAATTACAACTTTTCAATGAGAGCAATTACTCAGTAAGTGAATAATAGATTTGCATATCTCACCCTACTGATTCCCAACAGGAAGTCGAATTTGTGAGACCTGTGCAGCGAGTGGCGCAGCTTCCAGTAAAGCAAATGTTCCCAGGCGAACACCATCAGGCTAAGGCCCATTGCCACCAGCAGCATGTAGAACACGCCCGCCATGTTGTCGATGTCCAGCTTGCTGCTCATCACTTCGTTCTTCTCGTTCTGACAGATGCCTGATAACCAAACTGTCTCCAAGCGCTCTGTGTCTCCTGGAAAACAAAAGATGATTCGACAAAGGAACACAATGTTAAAACAGGATCTCTGCGACGTTTTATTCATTATGTAAGTTCTATATTGGCCCTAAGGCCCACTGGTGGCAATGCTTATCCCCAGATACTGTAGGATGAAGTAGACAAAATTCTTTGGCTATATCTGAATATTCGTACTAACTTACTATATAGGAGGCAAAAAAACAACATGTCACAATCCGTACGGTGTCAGAATACTCAGTAGGCATTCAGTAGTACTTGACCGGTACCCGGATGATCTACAACCTCCATAGTGTGTAAACCGACAACACTATGCTATGCCATGAAGCATTTGGAGCCTGGTAACCGAAGAAGAAGAACTTCCCGGGAAAAGTCTAAGAAGATAACAGACATACATGAAAACGGTAATTGTATCCAAGGAGCCATGGCATCATACAAATATCATGTACTCTTATTAAGTATCAGGAACTGTTTAAAAAAGTATGCCGTTGCAAAATAGAAATTTTCGCAGCATACGTGGGTATGCACATATGCGTCATCTGTAAACATTCAGGTCAAAGGACAGTAACGGTTGGTCACTCAAAGTGACCATGCCTCTAATTATTCTTAACTTTATGGCTTTAAATAGCTTAAATTTAGGAGTTATATAAAAATTTATCCCCCGTACAGTTGTCATGAACGAGGAAACTACCTGTAAATATGTTCTACGGGTTCTACGGGGAGTGACTCACTTTTGGAGCAAGCCTCAAGTAGCCATTCAAGGAACTGCAATATTTGACACTGGCTTCATTTTTCCAGCACCGGAGATTGTTGCTTGCTGTTGGACAGCCATAAACAAATGTAGGATATGCAAATACGCATGCAGTCACTCGATACACACAAAGAATGGTGAAAAAAATTAGGATATAGGATACGTGGTGATGCTCAGCTGCATAGTTACATCAGTGTTTCCCAACCCTGGTCCTCGGGGAACACCTAACCTGCACATTTTCCATCTCTCCCTGCTCTGACTAAGCTGATTAGCTCATTCAGGTGTGCTCAGCCAATCAAGAGCTAAGAGACACCTGAATGAGCTAATCAGCTTTTGGCAGAGCAGGGAGAGATGGAAAATGTGCAGGTTAGGTGT
>OMMV01185272.1:0-18552 GCA_900302635.1 Chatrabus melanurus | reverse complement strand
TAACCTGCACATTTTCCATCTCTCCCTGCTCTGACTAAGCTGATTAGCTCATTCAGGTGTGCTCAGCCAATCAAGAGCTAAGAGACACCTGAATGAGCTAATCAGCTTTTGGCAGAGCAGGGAGAGATGGAAAATGTGCAGGTTAGGTGTTCCCCGAGGACCAGGGTTGGGAAACACTGCCCCAGATAACGTAGGAGCTCTCAGCCAATCAGTGCCCAATGTTCAGTTTCAGGATTCATTGGCTCCCTTAGTGCTTCATAACCAATAAAACACAATTTTTAGAGGGCGGAGTTCAAAAAGAGGGGCTGGACTGTCAAGACAAATACAATACCAGAGTATGAAGTGTTCCAAAACCATAGTGATGCAGGTTGCACTCGGTTGTAGGACAATAGTTCTTAGTGCAAATACATAAGCTTTAATTGTTAACTTGTTACTTAAGATAGTGACTGTGCTGTCTCTCCAAAGCCTAGTTTATGCTACTGCGTCGTGGCGACGCCATGGCTATGCAGAGCCCTCTGCATCATTGCAAACCCCCTCTGCACCCTACGCCGTAGCCTGACGCGCACCTCCCAAAAATTGTAACTACGTGTCAAGACGACGCAGACCACAAGGGCTGTGATTGGTCCACGTCATGGCCTGTCTCTGGGCATCATCAATCGGCTTGCTTTGTGTTCTCTGGTGGTCGTCAAATCACGACTCCTCTTTTCATTGCCGTTGCCACATTTGCAATAAAAGCATTTGTTGTACAATGTTGACCATCTCCAACTGCAACACGAGTCTTTTTTTTTTTTCTCTCGGTCACCGTTGTGACGGCAGGAACAAATCCGGAAGGTAAACAAACAATCAACGAGTTTGATCTCCCTTCCCCTCTGGCGGTGAATTGCACAGCGACATGGACCAACGCAACGCAGAACTTTGAAAGGTTCATGACGGCGTCCAAGCTACGGCATGGCCATGCCGTCGCATTGCCACAGAAGCATAAAAGTGCCATAAATATCTTAGGTCGGCCACCAGAATGGTTCTACATGCTAACTTGACTCGATAGCACATAGCTTGTTTGCAATTTGCACCGACACTCTCATCAAGTAATTTTAGGAAGCTTCCGGGAGAGATGTTAATCATTTTTTATTGAAGTTGTAAAATTAGATATTTGAGCATTAGTCTAACATGATAGCTGACGTCAGTGCAGCAAGAAATCACAACATGACCAAGATTTGAGCCGTTCTCATTTTGTTTGAGCTTGCACATTAAATTTATGTCGGCAGTTTCAACAGTGAAAACAGAATTAATGTTTGATATTCATTATGGTCCATGCTGTATAATTATTCAATAAAGAATCATACACACACATATGGGGGGAAAACCCTTCTTGTACAGGCATGGTGTCAGATTAACGATTTTACTGGTTTTTTTTTAAAACTCATTCTGTCTCACTATAGTAATAAAAAAAAAACGTTCTGGTTTGTTTGCTTTGTTTGCTCCATTGACTCTGTCCCTACCCACACCAGACTACGCTTCATGCAAGAAAACAGTGTTCTCAAAAGAAGCACACTCAGGTCTGGGGCACTCATCATTTTAGACAAAATAGACTTGACATTTCTTGCACATAAAAGCTCAACAGCCAACTCTGGTCCGGATCCACGAGCAGCCGGAGCAGACGAACACCAGAGATTTCAATTCTTCCCCCTAAAGACAGACTGTAACACAATGTGCTGCAAATGTCAGAAACAGTTCAGTTAAGCTCATCCTTGCAGTCTTGTACGCCACAGTGCTCCTAATACACAAAAATAATAGTGACTTTTTAGTTGATATTCTACATTGTTTTTATATGGGTCCCAAAAAGTCCAATGGTTTAGTTGAAATCTTTCTGCTGGTCCATCTGAAAAGACAAATGGACGCTCCTTTGAGAACAACAATGTTCACTCTTGGATCAAAAACCCCTGTGGACATTGATCGGTGCTTCCACAGTTCTTACGTGTCTTTTTTTTTCCCCCACAGGGTGACAGTTTTGTTTTTCAGAAAAAAGAGGCTATAATTTGCATCTACGGACAACAACCGAGGTGGACATTCTGTAACAAACTCCAGACTCCACAGAGTTAATCGATACACCACAGACCCGTGGTGTCAGGAAAGGAAGTTCTCACGTAGGACGAAATTTGAGGCAGGGAGTGTGCAACCATTTTGTACAACCATCACCCGGGATTAGCATCCTCATGGTTGTTCAAGAGTTCCAGTTGGCTTGTCCAAGTGAATGAGAAAAGTCTTCCATCAACTGACAGGGAGTCTCAGACGTACGGCTCAATCCTACACCCAGCACACAGAAAAGAAAGCGTCATTGCTAGTTTCCAACCTATGCCATTGTCATTTTTACCCACAGTGCCCACGTTGTTTCAATAGCAAATGTACTTGTGCTCATCTGTGTGCCCATGGGCGTGTTGGTCTTAAAATGAGCTGTGCTCAGTTGCTATCATCAGGCAGCAGAAAGCGATTGCACCATAAACCACCAAAATCGTCGTCTAAAGTCAAGTGCAGAGTTTTTTTCTGTTGTTCCTGAGACTATCAATATCCCCAGCTGGCCACCTGCACTCGGTGCTCGGTGTGGGACAAAAAAAAAAAAAAAACATCATGGAGAGAACAATGTCTTGTGATACTGTTGAAGGTTCACAAATTGTTCTAAATGTTTATCTCAAGCCGTCAAAAGTATGAGGTCACTGGACAGAGGTGCTCTCTGGTTTATTTCTTCTCTTATTATTGTCCTGTCCTGTGCTGCTGCTTCCACCACACTATGGAACCGTCATGATTTGCAACCACCCAGATGTAAATCATCTGCATAGGGCATCAGCAATGCCCTATGTCTGTAGCGTTGTACTTGATATTCCCTCACAATGCAAGTGTTACACCTCATCTGGATCTTTTTCACAAATTGCTCATATGACACAAAACAATTCTAGCACTATTCAAAGATTCTCCAGAGAGAGAGAGAGACATAGTACCAAAGACATCCAGTTTCGTCTTTGGTCAATGGTGAATGTCCAGGTCTTGCAACCATACTGTAATAAGAATGGAACACAAGTCAAAAATTTAAATAAATAAATAAAAGGCTTAGTTGTACCACTGCACACTTGGCCAAAAAATGAGATTGGTGCAGATGTTGAAATGTCGGGAAAATTGTGAGATATTCCAGGAACAGCTGCTATAGATCTTTAGGATGAACGTACATCTTTAAGGAAACATACGCTGAATCTTTACATGAACAACAGCCTGTGGAAGCTCCCATATTGGGCTCTCAGACGCTTCACCTTCCATCAGCTCCCACTGACACTATTAGAGCTGGCGGCGCTTGGGGTGGACCACACTTGTCTCTGCTTCTTTTATTCTGGCAATTATCACTGTTGTGGATCTGCAGCCAGCAGGTTGTATAGGCCTCGGTGTGGGGCATGCTGCCTCTGGCACAGACGTTCTGCCAGTGTGTGTGGACTGCCAGGAAAACCTGACATTTGGTATAAATAATGGTGGGATGTCTTTCAACATTGTCCTTCAGTGTGGTCGCATGGCAGATGTTAGGGTCATGATGGTTTCTCTTCACTGTCACATTCGTCTGACTCTGAAACTAACCCAGAGCTTCTCTCTACCTCTTACAATAATAAGGGAAACATGCTGGACTGGCATGGAGAGATTCGTTTGATCCATTTCCCGGCTGATCGTCCTCAGCTTCAGTTGGCTGGCTCTCCTCAGTGAGGTGGAACGTCCTGGAAAAAAAATAATAAACTCAGCTGCTGAAGTGATCAGTTTCTCTGTGTGGTCTCTGAAGCTTCCTGAGCTCTTTTTGATGTAGATGACTGAACATCACACGCAAGTCATTGAGCAAATCAGGTTATATTTGCATATGAACCAATTGAAAATGGATTGCATTAAAAATCTGAGGAAAATATTTAGGGTACATCCAAGAAATTGCTTGCAGGAGCTTAGTGAAGCTTTTTGGTGCAATGTTGGTCATAACAAGTGTTGCATGACTGCAGAGGGAGATCCTGTGTGGTTGCATCATGATATCCTGACAATGCATAAAAGGAAAAGGAGAATGGTGGAGCCGTCAGCGAAAGGTGTGGCGATCAGCAGAAGCCATGTACAGTACTGTGCACAGGTTTTAGGCATATTAAATGTGTCTAAATTTTTTTCTTTTAAATAAAGAGAAGCTGTTAAATAGTTAATATTTATGAATAAATATGTAACATGTCTTGACTACATCTCACCTTTAAAAATAAATTTCTTTTCGGTGATAAAATGATGTTTGTTTGAGGGTGTCTCTTCAAATAAGAAAATCAGGCTGCGTTATATCAGGATTTTTTTTAAATATATGTATTATTGATTGATCATCAGCAACTGTCTTTATGTTGTCAAATACTAGACAGTTCAGCCACAAGGAAATCAAAAATTTTTTGCGTGTTTTTGCTTCTTTTAAAAATGAGGTTTGTAAATTAGTAATTGATTGGTTACTTTAATTTTAAAAAATGCAATAATAATTAATATATTACGTAATGTATTATTAATATATGGAATGTATTATGAATATATGTAATAAAATATTATGTAACAATGTAATATTTTATTTGTTGCATTTTTTTAGGGGGAGGATTTCACGATTTTCTGTTGACGATGATGCCTGGGGGCATTTGTTTGTTTTAATTATTTTTTTTAAATGGGGTGCCTAAAACTTTTACACTGTACTGTACATTAGAGAATGGTACACAATAACTTGATGACAGTTATATTATAGAAAATATATTTTAAATATAGATAAAATAAATTAAAGAAAACTGACAACAAAAGGATAAGAAAAAAAAACAGATTTTTGCCAGATATTTGCAGATAAACACTCAAAAAACAGTATTTTGGAAGCATCACACATTTTACATATTCATGTTTATGAATAATAAATATCTAACAGTTTTTCCATTACTTTTTCTAATGGTACAGGCAGCTGGAATAAGCCCAAATAGATTGCACACTAATGTATGC
Organism: Chatrabus melanurus; assembly: GCA_900302635.1. NCBI lineage: Eukaryota > Metazoa > Chordata > Actinopteri > Batrachoidiformes > Batrachoididae > Chatrabus > Chatrabus melanurus. Next base: position 13,536 of record OMMV01185272.1, on the reverse strand, counting down.
CATTCTTTTTTGCATGATTTATACTCTTATTTAATTGACTTGTTTGTGAAAAGATTATATTGAATTTGACATCGATTTTTTTTGTAAATAAATAGGCATGAATATTTATTTGGATTTGATGCTGTAAAACAGTACAAGCATATAATAGTCAAAGTGGGTTTGTCCTTTTTATTGGCACTGTACAACAGGTTGAAATGACCCTGACAGATTTTTTTTTTTGACTCATGTTCAGTCCAACAGAAAATACGGTAGTCAAAAGTCAGTGCACCAAAACAGATCAAACAGATGAGTGCAGCAGGTTAAAAGATTGAAATAAGTCCTCCAATATAAGACCTAAGGCCGGTTAGTGCCGGTGCTTATCCCTAGATTCTGTATCATGAAGCAGATGAGAGTCTATGACTCCCGCTGGACAGGACAACAGTCCAACGCAGGTTACTTCTCGAGCCAAGGCCAGTGCCCATTTACAGCTGGGTGGACTGGGGCGATGCCGACGAAGTGTCTTGTCCAAGGACACAGAGAGGTAGTGTGACCGACTGAGCTACCGTCTCTGTTGCTTCCAGCTGGAAGCGTTAAAATTCAAATTATGAGTTCACCGTGTGTTTGGAAATTCAGAAGACTCTCCAGAGTGAATGCACTCAGATCGCATTTTTTGCTCAAGTGCCATTTTTCAAAGTTAACCTATTCATGTGTTTACAGACACTGCAAATATAATTTCCACACACCTGTGTTTTAGTGCATCGGGAATGCAGTGTTCCATAATCTCACTTCAGTTTTAAATGCGGGGCTCTGTTGTTGGCTCAGGAGTGCATTGAGAGACATTGTTTTAATGGAACTAAAGTACAACAGTTCTCACTAATGCATGGAAATGGTTGTCAACAGGCTTTCAGCTGGTGCACAATTAGAGTTCTGTCAGTGGTCGGTGGATGGCGAGCTTCCAATTGCACTGAATTACAATGCTGTCAAGTGTCTCATATCACTTATGAGGTTGGCACAAAATAGCTCTTCCAAAAATATATCCGATCTGGTACCGACAGTGAGCGGTTAATGCACAGAGCATATTCATCAGTGTGTCGGCGTCCGTACGTTTGGACCCGCCTCCGAAAGGACAACTAACAAACCTGTTCCCCACATACATACATAAAGACGTCCACTTAAAGACGGCCTAACAAGTGTTAGTTTTAATAAAGCCATAACTGTAGCTCATTAACGGCAGTGTGAGATTACCGCCTCGTCTACAACATGCTTTTTAATGACCCCCGAGGGACAGATCATCTGAATATGCAACAGTGATCTTTTTATGCAGAATAGCACGGTCTCTGAGGCTGGCTGCGAGACGGAGACAACCACATGTCCGCCTTCAAAAACCCTCTCAGCACGTACGCACACGCACGCACAGACACAAATCATGTCACTGCAGTGAAACACTTTTTTTGCAAAATTGCTAGACAACTGCATGGCTAACAAAGAAGGGTCTCCATGGAAACAAATGTGCTCTGGAGGAACAGTTTGTATTTTTGACAATTCCCTCCTCAAATGTCGTTTTTTTTCCTGTGTGATTATTTATATATTTATCTGCTTGCTCACTTTATAGATGATGTGCATTTTGACGTAATCGTCATCTATGCAGCTGTAAAATAAGGCCAGAGGTCACAACATCATTCCCGCACGTGTCTAAAAACCTTTGTGCTTTTAATACTAGATGATCGTAACAGGTGTGCGAGAAGATACATTCCTCTGTCACACGGCGGACTTCTCCAGCGCCACACTGTAAACAAGCACACCGTTATTCTCTCATTTATTCGGCGAGCAGCACAAATCTGTCAACTCGTTATAAAGCCCAGCTGTGTGCAGTTCTTACATGAAAGAGTGTTTAATACAGTACAACTGTGTGGTGCCAGTTTGGCTTGCATTTTTTTTTTGGCTGGGCTCCTTTGACAAACCTTTGGAAATACAGTAAAACAGCACATATCTCCCGTGCACAGGAGTGTATAGACAACTACACACAGGCAAAGTGTAGGTGGAGCGAGTATTCCACTCAACGCGTATCTTAAAATTTGCCACAAAGACTGGCTGTTCCTATTGATCAGTCTTTTTTTGTTATGCCAAAGACCAAGGAACTGAAAACTGGAAAAAAAACCCTCAACAGCAGAAAGAAGCTTGTTAAAGGACTACACATTCTTAAGAAGAAAAAAAAATGGAAAGGCTGGATGAAAGGATTTTTTTGTCGTTGTTGTTATTGTTGCTGTTATTTGGGTCTATTCAGCTCTGTATCTAGGCATTAAATCAACTTCAAAAATGCAATACTGACTGTAGAGTATGCACACACAGACAAGTTCTGATTGACTCTTCAAACCAAACAGTCATCATAACATATTAAATATGGAAGAAAATTAATATATGTTCACAGTGCAGACATTAATTTGAGTGAAATTCCATACAAATTGGGTTAACGGTGTCTAGTGTATGTGTGTTTTCCCTCTGTTATCACCTGCTTTGTCAGTGCAAACAACCAAATATTTGTGAAAAAGGTGAGGGCGGGGAAAGCTCCAGGGGTCTGTGTTGTTCGAGCTGAACTCCTCCAGGTGGGTGGACATGCTGTTCTCCTGGGATTGCAAGCAATATTTGTCTTTTTTCCTCGAGTAGCCAAGCAACAAATGCACTGAAGATTAGTTATTGACAGCTGCAATTTGCCTTATTGACAGTCCCCTAAGATTTGACGATCCTAGGATAGTTATTTTCCTTAAGTATGCTAAAAATTGCTGACTCCACCCCTTCATCCAGATCTTACCAAAATTATATGTATCTATGACAGTGCGAACCTGCCCAGCAAGTTTAATTAAAATTAGTTCTCTTATCATTCTTTGTCTTATAAGTGTAAAAATGATTTGAAAATTTCTTTGCTGCACTTAATTATCAAAATCTCTACCAGGCTCTTCAGTCATTTGTTGGAGGGGGGGGCATTTATGTTAATATGTCATCTTGTAGAATTTAAAACAAAACAAAAAAACCTTCAAAAATTTCCAGTCTGTTTTCTGTTTAGCTGTATCCACCCCAAAATGTAATGATACCTGCACACAACATAAAAAAACAACAACAAAAAAATTGGTTATTTGTAAAATAACCTGTATCATAATATTAAACATTTTTTTCTTTATGCTGTTTATACTCATTTGTCCAGACCACCATGAAATGTAATGGCTTTTATGTCGGGTCAAACTTTTACACTTGTTTTGTGACAATCTGTTAATTAGTTTTAGAGCAATTTTTCCAACGCACTAAGAGAAAAGATGCAGGTGAAGACATCTGCTCACCTCCAAGGTGAAAGTAATTACGGTACAAGAAACATAAAAAAGTCAACTTGCAAATAAACTTGTGTAAAGAATCAGCCTTGAATTTAAAGCAAAAAATGCATTATGTTAGAAAGACATCTCATATTGAACTCTGAAGTGATCCTATTTTTAAATTTAGACTAAATGTCACAGAACAAAAAAAAAACGAGTGCATTTTACAGCATATCCATACAGTTCCTGCTGTACAACTTTAATAACTCTACACAGTGAGAGAATCAATCATGATTAAAAGCTTGCTTTTTTTAACGTTCCATATTGTTTGTCTTCAAAGCCCTGTTCTTCTGTCTAGCTTTATTAGCTGTCTAACACTGTAATATCTCCTTGGTCTGTTCTTGACAAGTAATCATGTTCTCAAATGAGAATGGTGACAGAATTTATCATAAATATGCATTTTAAAGTAAAATGTAAGTGCCTACTACATACATGTTGTTAATTTACGCATAGTATATACACGACAGATATAACTAACCATAACGTATGTTGCTTTTTACCCACGGGCAAATCTCGAACATTGTCGAAAACGTGCAGGAAGAACAACAACATCAAAAAACAAATCTACAGCTAACAACAAACAACACAGTCAAGATATGGGCTGTTCTCATATAAATTCATATAAATGACAGTGGAAAAACAGCCACTGAAAGCTACAGGAAGCCCACCAACAGAGACCAGTATTTGTGATTTCATTCCCACCATCCACTACAACATATAGCGATCAGCACACTATGATACAAGGCTGAAAACAGTTCCCACAAAAGTGAAATCCAAGACGAAGGATGGTGAGCTCTGAAGGTGTATACATATCCAACTTGGGCTTTTGTCAAGTCAGCAACTAGATCCAGCAAAGCAAGAACAGGCAGATTAGTTCAAGGCAACAGAACGAATCAGAAAGTGACCAAGAAGCTCAAGAGACACTTTGGAAACTACAACATACCCATTTTCGTCAAGTTCATTAACACAATGCGACATATCTGCGTCTACACCAAGGGTCAGACTCCACATCACAAGACGATTAATGTTGTTTATGGTGCTTGGTGCAGTGAGGAGTGCTCCAACATTTAGATACTAAACAGCCACTGCACAAATGTATGACCCAGCCAGAAGGAACAACACCTTGGATCAGTATTCTTCAAAAAATAAAATAAAATACACCTTTGAGGACAACATGAGGGTACTTCAAAAAGTTCTTGGCCTCACCCAGAAAATGTCACAGGAGAAAGTTTCTTCTTGCATTATTTTTCCTAATGGTGCAGCCACTGGGCTTGACATCACCATGTGTGGGGAGTCAGTCAGTCAGTCAGTCATGCGACATTTCACTTTTGAGCCAGATTACATCAGTTATACTGTCATGCTTGTCCTCAAACTTGGTATATGCATTACGTATAGTAACCCCAAGAAGCCTATTGATTTTGGGTCAGATGGTGAAAGGTCAAGGCAACTGGAGCATAGTTTGTAAAAAAAAATCTTGTCAGCTATGGATTAGATTTCTCAGCTGGCTTGGCAACGCCTCGGGATCTTGGCTGAGGATAGGGAAGTGTGGGCTGAGCTGCTTGGCCTGCTGCCACCATGACCCGGACTCTGATACCTGGCAGGAAATGAATGGTTCCTGGATGGAGTTTACCAAAGAAACAACCTATTTTTAGTTGTGCTATCATACCGAAACAAATTACATAATATAATTGCAAGTTCTTGCCGCTCACATGACACAAGATGTATCTGAGTTTATTCAATATCTCATGAGTGTTATGGAAACCGGGGGCACAATAGAAACACATCAGTCCAACAAATGTAAGAACCTGATGTTGAAAATGCAGAATTGTTAATGGCAAATGTCTTTTTTTTTTGGCAACAAGCTGCTAAAATTCGTCGGGAGGCCACAGCCTATGCACATCAACAACTGCTCAGAGGAATAATCCAAAAGTGGGCCAAATCTGACCAAATACATTATATTCTGACAAATATTAGAATATGAAACAGTGATAATATGGAAAGTATGAAGCACATCAGCTGTGCATTGTTTAAAAATCCTCCATGTGTGCTGACACAGTGGACGTTGCTGAAACTGTGGAATGAATCAGTGACTGTAAAGAAGAAGACCAAAGCTGCAGTTCATCAATATACATATTATAGCTAAATCCCTTTAATGTACTGTAAATGAGGGGAAAAAAGCTAGTGTAAGTATTTGCAATGGTCATTAATTTGGTCTTTTCTCAGCAAATTTGCTAAGCTTTTAATGCTGCTCCTATTGAGGCAAAGCTACAATATTTGATATTAATGTATGAGTTGAACGTGGAAACAATTTAATCCAGAACTAAAGCATTTAACACTCACTAATGTCAAAGCTAATCCAGAAATCCAAAGTTGATCCCAAAACCCACATGTAAGCAACCCCAGTGGGATCCCGCTGCACAGTCAAACGCATATACGATTAAAGTGAGAGGAGTAACAGGACGCAGCTGTAATTCAGCTCGGGTCACTGTACGATACTTAAGTGATCAAACATAATAACATCTGTAATTATTGAATACACTGACAGTAAACGGTAATCGACAATAAAGTCTGCTTCATGTGCCCTGCAAGTATTCTATGTACCCCGTCGCCCCGGCAGGGGAAACATGGAAATGCTGTATGTCCGTCCGTGCGTGCGTGCGGGTTAAACGCAGTACTCTCAATAACCCTTGATAGGTTGAGAGGCATGGCCATCAAATTTATACCACAGATGCATCCCATGGAGGTCTTGGATGAGTTTGATGATGAGTGACCTTGATCTACTTTCCAAGGTCACAGAGAAAAACAACCGAAAATGACAGTACAACATATTGTACTTGCAATAACTTTCCATACATTCAGTGCACGGCCAACGTTCCATGGGAGACACAAGGCCTTCAGGACAATATCCCATTTTTATTATTACACTCTTTTTTGACATCATGAAAGCAAATATTTGACAAAATATGAACCACAGACCACTGGAATATTTATCAATTCCAATCAATAGATGCTGGAAATATAATGTTCAATACAATAAAATGCAAAGTGGAGGTCTGTACCTGGACTGTACCTTCCAAATCAGTGCGCAGCACAGTGCAAGTGGCATCGCAATTTTCCAACCGCATTTTGGTTTTTTTTCATTTTCACGCCCAGCGTCCACATTGTCCAAATAGCAGGAGCACTTGCGCTCATCTGTGCGCCAATGGGTGTGTTGGTTTTTAAAATGAGTTGTTGTCAGGTGCAGTGCAGGTTCATCATAGGCCACCAAAAATCTGGTCTAAACTCAAATAACAGTAACAAAATGAATGTAAAATACCAAACTTTAACAACTCTGGTTTCTACCATATTTTTATGCTGGTTTTCCTCCTCCTCAGGTTGGCAGGCAAGAAGCACCAAGACGGGGCCGGTCACAGTGTCCAGGTGAAGCGGCGATGTGGGGGAAGGGCTGTTTGTGCCTGGTGGATGGAGATCAGGTGGTTGGAGGAGGTGCTGAAAAATTAGGGTTATGGTTAGTTAGTTATTTTTCAGGATTAGGGTTAATAATTACAATACATTTTTGGGCTTTTGGTGCTTGCTCCATTTTACAACTAAAATCCTTACATGTTGGGTATGTTATAAATATAATGCATATTTCTACCTATAGGACAGGTCCCATAAAAGTAACTCAATTTTGCTCCATTTGACTAAGTTTGAACTGAACACAAGGGGCATTCATTAAGATGTGTAAAAACCTGTAGTTTGATACAAAAACACATGGTACTCTGACATGTGTTTTGTGTTGTCCATGTCTCTTTTGCCTGCTTCCTCGGCTCGCATTCTTTGACACTTTGTGCTCAGAATAATTTCCTCACCACAAAACCTGTCACTTCTGACTCTGCTATGCAGCTGGCGATGTGCCAGGTGACGGGCCACTTGGGTCTAAAACGGAATGACAGTTGACATTCTGCTTGATTTTATTTAGGCATAAATCATGCCAATGACTAATCAAGTGACTAAATACAACCCACTTTTCACCCTTTTGCCCTACTTTGCACTCAGATTACATATGGAATAAATAGCAAAGTGGATTTGGACCCGCCCCACATGCCCTTTATACCGTGTACTGTAGATCGTCATGATATGGCTCTACGTGATAGTGAAAGGTTCCTCTGCATAAACACAACAGAAATGGTGGGTGAAAAAAAGTGAAGTTGACCTTTTGACAGTGCACTTTTCTTTTTGCTAAACTGAGAAAGGTAAACAAAAAAAAACAATAATAATCGCTGTGGAAATAAAGCATCCCTCACGGTGAGCAAGTGAAAAGTCAATATTTCAATGTAAAAGGGAGCGAGTGCTCCCTTCTCTCCTCTTTCTTGAAGAGGAAACCGTTTGGAGTGGAAGTGAAACAACAAATGTCATTAAATGAGGACTGGGACTGCAAGTCTTCAGTGACTCGTCGGCCTGCTGCCGGTGGAAGATAAGCAAATGGGAGAATTTTTTTTATTTATTTTTTATGCCAACTGATGGTGCAGCCTGTGAAGGCAAAATGGCAACTGGGAAAACTGCCTTCACTGACTGTGCACCCAATTATTTTCCAGTGCTCCCATTACATGATAAACATGGTCACCATAAGCCCGCCATTCATATGCTGATAATGGATACCAATTATACAGAGAATTCTATTTTTCACCCAAATTAAAATAAATAAATAAATAAATAAATAAATAAACCAAATTCAGCACAAAACAACACTCCTGTAATTCATATGCAAACTATTCTAACACCATGTTGGACAGTGAGCAAAGTGGTAAAAAGTTTATAATTATTTCATGGTTAAATAACATTGGGCGGCACGGTGGGTTAGTGGTTAGCACTGTTGCCCCACAGCGAGAAGGTCCCAGATTCACTTCAGACCTGGTCCTTTCTGTGTGGAGTTTGCATCTTCTCCCCGTGTTTGCGTGGGTTCCCTCCGGGTGCACCGGCTTCCTCCCACTTGGATATGCTCATATCATATCTATTAATTTAAAATTAATATCAGGTAATTGTTACACCCCTAATATGCAGTGGAAATAATACAATATCAGCAAATTCTACCGGACACTCTGCCAAGGCTGAACAGTGATGTTTTTCAAAGCAACATTATTGGAAATGTGCTCACCCTTGAATGAAAAATAATAACTTTGTGGAAACTTTGCCAAAAGACAAAGAAGGGCAGAGTTAAGGTGGAAAGTACTTGGTGGATTTTGAAAATTTTATTTGATTGAAGTACATTTTGAGGTAGATATAAGACCTGTTTTAACTTTACTTAATATTGCAAAAAAACAACAAAAAAAAAAAACTGTTACCTTCAAGAATTGAAGAATTAGAATTAGAATATTGGTTACACATTTAAAAAAAATAAAAATGAAGGAGCACAACAATTAGAATACCCTTCTGCTGGAGACCAAACGGTCACAGAAGGAGGTTGCTGTTGTGTTCGAGTTTTCTTGAGTTGACCAGCGAACTTTCGGTATCAGGGGGCCGAAAAACTCTTTGCTCTTGTGATCTGCCTTAGGCACACTTTCAGCTTTAATTTGAGGGTATCTGCATCATTAGATTACACAAAATGTGTGCATGAATCAACATTTTTTGAATGTGGGCCCAAAAGCGATTGGACAATTGGCTGCTCGGCAGTTTCATGGCAAGACGTGTTGTTCTCTCTTTATTGCATTTAAAAGTAATCCAATAAAACATCTACAGTTACGTTCAAGTGTGTAATTTGCAGTCTTACCATTAATACCTATCATTAACAACAAGTACAGCAAGCGAGCCATTATTAAGATGGAAAACCCAAACAAACCATCAGAAAAAAAACAGCAAAAATGTGAGGTGTAGCTGAATTGTGTACATTATTTCAAAAAAGAATGTACTGGTGAGCTAAAATACACCAAAAAATACCAAACAGGCGTGGTGTGGGACAGAACAACTCTTTTTCCGCGTGAAGGAAAACTGCTTCACAACAGTTGGCCAGATCAAGAACACCATCCAGGGTGTAGTCATCTCTGTATTAAAGTCAACAATAATGATGAATACAAAGGATTAACCACAAGATGTAAGCCTCAAACACAGGAAGTCCACACTAGAGTATAGTGTGTACTTAGCTGGGATCCTTTTGGGAGCTCGGGCAGTGTCTGGGCAAACATCAGTCTCGCTTACTTAGGTTTGTTTCCCTTTAGCCATGTCCCTTGTCGACTTCGTGGGGTTTGCCCTGTGCACCTGCACCTTTGTAGCACATCTGGGCCCCCAAGGGTGGGGCAGAGATGCAGAAGTTGGTGGGTGGGCTGGGATGGTACTACTCTGGGTCTCCGGTGGGACCCAGAGTAGTGGGGGAGGTGATGGTCTAGATTAAAGCAGTGGGCTTGAGACCAGAGGATCCTCTGTTCAAATCCCTGTCAGACCAGAAAATCACTTAGGGCCCTTGGGCAAGGTCTTTCATCCCCAAGTTGCTCCTGGTGTGCAGTTGAGTGCCTTGCATGGCGGCGCCCTGACATCGGTGTGTGAGTGTGCACGTGAATGGCATGAATGTGAGGCATCATTGTAAAGTGCTTTGAGCATCTGTTTCAGATGGAAAAGCACAATAGAAATGCAGTCCATTTACCATCCTTTTTCCGCACTGCAAGGTGTGTTTGAATATTATATAACCCTATCTTTGGACTGACTCTATGGAAAGTTCCAGTGAATGCAGGGAAAGATCGGCTGGCTGCAGGGGAAGTCCTGTTGACAGCTGGGAAAGACCGCAAGTTGGGATCCTTTTGGGAGCACATAAGACCAAAAGACCAATCTGGTATCTGTCTCGTATACCTATGTTTGTTTCCCAGTAGCTAAGTCCATTATCAACTTAGTGGGGGTGACCTGTGTGCCTGTACCCTTGCAAAACAGGATCCTGAAGGGTGCTGCGGGCCTGTTGAAGTTGGTGGGTCCCACAAAGGGATATATATATATATATATATATATATATATATATTTTAAATGGGTGTGTGTGAAGAATTTTTCAGTTCAAAATCAGTTACTTGGTCTTTTCTGAATGTGTAGTGAATAATAGATGTCAAATAGCACAATTGGAACAGCGGTAAGTCCTCTTTCTGGGCGCTCCACTTTCCTCCCACCATGCACATTAGGTTCATGCTTCTTTTACTGCCCTTGCCCAAAGTAGTGTCAGTTGACCCGGATTTGTGCCATATTCCGAGCAGCAAATTATGGCTGCCCACTGCTGCTACTGTTTGGATTCTGTCTAATGATAATTAATTCAAGTCAAGAGTCTGGGAGCATGCACTGGTGTTGTACATCACAGCATCCACCACACCACGGGATGGCCTTGAGTCCTGGAACAAAACCACCCAGGCAGACAACTGGTCCATCCCCACCTCTTAAAAGTAACCATGCATCTGCCACAGCCAGGTGAAGCATGGGCATCCTCTTGGCCTTCTCCAGCTGCTACTGATTTTTCTCAACACTGAGGTGCCTACGTGCTGGATCATGCACAGAGAAATGTGCCAAATGGCCAAAATGCCATAGCTGACGGGGGGGAAGCCATTCGGAGCATCTGGACAAGAACAAACCACAGCACAACACTAAGGATGGCAGCTGGAGTGGTGCTAAGGGCTCATCCACTGCACAGCGGCTCCCAGGTCCAAACCTGAGGCGGCTCATGTGGGTGGGTACCTGGAACATCCTTCCTCTAATGATAATTAAGATGGGTTCAATGCAGAGGACACATTTCATTGTATGTATGTACATATAATGACAAATATAGACTCTTCTGTTCTTCTTTACAGCATGTGCCGCCCTAATACAAATCAATCATAATCCCTGCTGGCATGCTGTCAAACTGAACAGAAGGTAAGGAATGATGAAGAAGAGAATTTGGGATGAGCCAAGCGATATACTTATTCATGTGAATGAATGTTGCCTATGTAATCTAAATTAGCTATTACACTGCTATGTGCACACACACACACACGCGCTCGCGCAGCATCTGACAGCCAAGAAATGACATGTTAATTGCACCCGCTGGTTAAAAGGCCTAACAGCTATTCAGAGTAAAAGAGAGAACTCAACAATGGATGATGGGAATTTGTCTTACTGCCAGAGATGTCGAGCTAGACGAGGAGGCTGCACAGCTGAGTGTTAATGCGACTGGATTTGGTCGACAAAATGGTAAAATATACATGTCAAGCGTCAAAAAGCTGCCAACTTAACAGTTTGGTAATAATGCATTCTTTGTATTTGTAAGTGAAGATTCTGACCTGAGCGCAGCAGTGAGCTGTCAAATGAATGCGGATGTCAATATTTGTACCAGTATCTAAAAAGATGTAAAGTATATTTCCTGAATAATTTTGTGAAGCTTGAAATGAAATTATTCAGATGGGCTAAAAATGTGATTTGCAGAGAAGGACGACACATGAACCCGAGCAAAGCAATCCAATTCCAGGTTAGACTTACAGAAAATTATTTTGATAGAAAGTATGACAAGCAATCTTTCTTCTTTTTGCGTGTGCTTCTGTGGAGCTGGGGGTGGAGCTAATGTGCTCTCAGCTGGATGAGATGCCTCAAAGTACATGAATTTCAAAAACATTTTGGTCATCGTGTCTGGAAAAAAAGTTGAACAAACTTTGATCGAGTTATGACTTTGCAGAGCAGGTAACTGTGGCATGGGACCCAGACGACCAACCTTTAGACCGGGGTTTGATTCCAGGTGTGCTTCAGGCTACCTGTCTATGTCCTTGGACAAGACGCTTCATCTGCATAGTCCCAGTCCACCCAGCTGTAAATGGGTACCAGCCTTGGCTGGGGAAGTAACCTGTGAGGGACTAGCATCTTGTCCAGGGTGAGTCATTGACACAAATCTGGTTCACGCTACAGTATCCGGGGTAAGCATTGGCCTGAGGGTCTGTAAAGGAGTCTGTAAAGCCTGAGGGTCTTACTGTCTCTCTGCTGTTGCTTGGGTCAGACCAACAGAGATGGACAGCATTTGGAAGTAAACCAGCGCTTTAACGTGCAAACCCCAAATCATTATGTGCAAAATTACCAAAGAACACTGAAGTTTACAGCTGAAAATCTGCTGCGAGAAGTGACGGGCACAGTTCAGCTAATCAGCTAAAAGCTAATTAGCGGTTGAGCTTACTTTGACAACCATTAGTGAACCAATTAGCTTCCATGAAATTTAGTTCCAGGAAGTTTAAGTCAGCTAACATTTTTTTTTTGAATAAGGTTTAATGGTCAAAAACATTTGTAAACACCTAAAACCACGTTTGTTCCTGTTGGAGCTTACACGCTAATCAAATCAGCGAAATCAACACATCGCACAAAGGCAACAAGCCTCACCTCGAGGAGACGGAGGAGCAGGAGGTTAAGCCAGAGTAAATGCATGATTATTCAAATTATTTTTCATGTGTATTTTTATTTGTTATCCGTTTAGTACTTTGTGTACTGTGAATAAATTGTTTACTGAATAGAAACTACTGTTTAATTTAATTTGTTCATTTAATTATTTCTGTACATCTTGATCATCATCTGATCTTGGCATGCTAAACCTTTTTGGGAACCTCTATGTTTATGCTTTAGGTCTGTTTTTCAAGATTTAAGAGCCAAAAAACAAACAAACAAACAAACAAACAAAAAACTAACAAGCTAAAGCTAAATAGCTAAATTCATATAATTAAAGTAGTTAGCGGTAGTTTCAGCTAAATGCCTTAAGGCGGGGATGGGTCATTATTCTCAAGGTCCATTGGTCTGAAAATTAGGGTTAGGGTTAAGGTTAGTTAGTTAGTTTTCAGGGACCCACCCAAAAAGGCAAACAATACCCCTAATTTGATTTTCAGACCACTGGGCCATCAGAATATTGATTAGTGACCCCTTAACCCTCCTGTGGTGTTTGGGTCAAATCTGACCGATTTACAACTTCATAAAATCCTAAACATTTTATTTTTCCTCTGATTGCCTCAAGGCCTTATGATATCCTCCACACTAGGCATTTGAACATATAAAATTGCTGATCACCACTTTCATTGAATTTTGAATGGTCTAATCAACTTTGTAACACCCGTGGTGTTCCCGGTCAAAATTGACCGGCATAGGAAATTAATGGGTAACACTAGATTATACTAGATTATGTTCATCCAATAGATGGAAAACATCCCCATGCACACCCACACATCCACATGAACAACCACACACA
>OMMV01185271.1:0-13179 GCA_900302635.1 Chatrabus melanurus | reverse complement strand
CCCGTCGGCAGTGTCCGAGACCTGTGTATTGTCTTCCGATATCTTCTTCGTAAGCAACAGTACCTCGACCAATGAGATGAGCCAGATTCTGTATTGTCATATTCGTGTGTGAGTGTGCTGTCAGCTCATTGGTCACAGAGCAGGAGAGGGCTGGGAATAAGTTTATATAAAGCGCACTGTCAATCATTAATTCCATTGACATTTTACAGACTATTTTTGATTCTCACGGTAATACGGGACAAAGTGCGTCCCTTTTCAGCTCAATGCGGGACGCGTACTTTTGTTTCTAAATACGGAACGATTCCGTTTTTCAAGGGACAGTTGGCAACCCAACATATCGCGGATAATGGCAGCACCAAGGTAACGGTCTATAGGAAGCCCACTCACACCGACCAGTATCTCAACTTCCAGTCAAACCATCACTTACAACACAAACGGTCAGTAGTACGTAAACTACTCCATCGTGCGAAGGAACTGATTACTGACCCGGATGACAAGAAGAAAGAGACGCAACATGTCAAACAAGCTCTCAAGACGAATGGCTACACTCCATGGTCCATGAACATCCCAGACACCAAAAAAGAGTCAAGAGAAGAACACCAACAACAAAGACACTGAGAGATCTATTATACCACCTATGGCACTCCCATACATCAAGAGTACATCTGAGACCCTAAGGAGGATATTCAACTCTTATGGTGTCAAAGTGTACCACAAACCAGTGACCTCTATCAGATCTCAGCTGGTGAACCCCAAAGACAAAACACCAGTGGACAAACTTTGTGGAGTAGTATAGCACATCCAGTGCAATGACTGTGAGCAAAACGATGTGGGAGAAACAGCCAGACCTCTTGGTACGAGAATCAAAGAACGCCAAAGCACAGAACAACTCAGCTGTCGAGGAACATTGCCAGACAACGGGACGTTCCTTCTCTTTGAAGAATGCCAAGATTTTAGAAAGAGAGCCGGATGTCATAAACCGTAAGGTGAAAGAAGCCATACAGATTAAACGCAGGGGGCCATCCGTGAACAGAGACGGGGGCATCGATCTTCCACCATCTCCTCTCGCGTCAGTGAGGTCAGTACTGGTCTAGTGAGATCTGATCTGAGTCTACAACGGCTGAAGACGGCGGTGTCATACTGCCGAAAGCTCCTGTAAGTTTTTCTAAATAATTCTGTTGGTATCATCTGCTAATATTTTCTTAATAATTTTAGGGTGTCTAAAGCTTTTGCACACTACTGCAGGTGGGGTTCCTTTCTGTCACACTCCATAATATTTGACATGATTTAATTGGAATGTGGCTGTTTGTTTGTTTGTTTGTTTGTTTGAAAGGTTTGTCGTCATCGCCGCGGGGCGTGGAAAGCACGCCGTGCTTTGGTGTGGAGAAATCCCCGCAGAACCATAGACTGTATCAGAACACGGTACCTTGTGACTCTCCGTGTTCACAGCTCCACGTCTGCGTGGGCAGCAGCTTTACAACCTTGTTGTCAGGCCATTTCTTGTAAACGCTCACGGTTAGAAGAACAGCGCTTCCGCGAGGGACTGGCCCGCCGGAGAGTCGCTCATTCTCATTGGTCAGAGCGCTGACGCGTCGTCCAATCCCCGCCCCCCTGCTTGGCGGACTTGACGGGACAGCATAAAGTTGACGGACACCTGTCAGTCAGCGCGCATTGATTTAATCTGACAGGCTGTCAGCGCACCGACCTGTCCGTGCTGCGAGTGGTTGTTTGAATCGGTCACCGGCGAACAGCTCGTACAAAGTAAGGTTTGTGTGACTCACTTGTTGGAGATGTCGAACCCTGGGGGTCGCAGACTGAAGCAGTGGCTGATGGAGCAGATCCAGAGCGGGCAGTACTCTGGACTCCAGTGGGAGGACGAGAGCCGGACCCTGTTCCGGATCCCGTGGAAACACGCGGGGAAACAGGATTACAACCAAGAAGTAGACGCATCCATTTTTAAGGTTTGACAGCATCACTGAATAAAACATAAACAAACAAAAACCACTTTTTTTCTGAGGGCCTGAATTTATTCATTAAAGCGAGAGAGAGATTCGTCTATATGTGGCCTATTTATTTATGTTTGTTTGTTTGTTGGACGCACCACTAGAAAGATTTAAAGTTATAAATGTCAGTGTCGTCACTTTGTTTCAGTGTATAATATTCTGAATGTGAGAAACAGAATAAACTGGTTTTGTTTTCAGGTATAATGTTACTAGTAATAATAAAACAATTTGCCAAAAGAAACTTCTTTCTTACTTTCCACAGATATGGGAAAAAAGCAATGTTTAATATCCTTGATGCATCACGATGACGATGATGATTATTATTGCTGTTATTATTATTATTAATTATTTTTTATTATTATTAACAATAATACTATTGTATCACTATTATTAGTATTATTATTGGTATCTGTAAAATTATTTGTATTATGATATATATGACAGTATCATCTTTAATAATAATAGTTTCTCTAATATGCTGATATGGCATATCTTTTTATTTAGCTTATTGTTTAGACTTGAATATCTCAGTCTTGTCACTTTGTTTCAGTCTAAAACGGAGTCGAATACAGCTGAAGAATTTCAGTAAGAACACCTGGCCAAATTTTAACAGTAGAAATTTTCTTTCTTTCTTAAGTTATTGAAAAATAAATGTTTTATCTCCTTGATGCGTCAAGATTGTTGTTGTTGTTATTATTATTATTATCATTTTTGTTGTTGTTGTTATGACGGTTGCTCAGTCGGTACAGCAGATTGTCCACCACCCAAAGTGTAGTCGGGTTCGACTTCTAGTTGCGGCTGAGTTTTGCGTTTGAGCAAAACACAGAACCTCTAAAACTGCTGAACTTTAGTGCACGCTGTCCCCTTCAACCCCACACAAATGTCGCATTAAGACATAATGATGATGATAATAATAGACTATCTTTCTTCAGGCTGTCCTTACGGGCCACAGTATAACACACACAGGGCACTGAGTGTATTTACAGCGGGTCCTCATACGTTCCACACTCCCACACTTTCACACCTTATGGACGTGTTTTGATGTTAACAAAGAATAATTGTTTATATTCCTTTTCTGCGTTGACAGGCCTGGGCTGTGTTTAAAGGCAAGTTTAAAGAAGGGGACAAAGCTGAGCCCGCCACATGGAAGACCAGGCTGCGCTGCGCCCTCAACAAAAGCCCCGATTTTGAGGAGGTGACAGAAAGGTCACAGCTGGACATCTCTGAACCGTATAAAGTCTACCGCATTGTACCCGAAGAAGAGCAGAAGCGTAGGTTCATGGCTTTGTTGAGTTTTTTTTATATATATATAAGCAGCTTTATTTCCATAAAGCTGCTGTACCAAATGTCTACTTTGGCATTTGAATATTGGATTTCTTCAGACATGAATGTTTTGCAACAAATATTTTAAACTGAAACCTTTCATGCAGTCATATAACTCCTTTATTTGTGTGTGTTGTAGAAGGAAAAAGCTCAGTGATGACCATGGCAGCTACCAGCAGCACGTGTGAGATGACAGACATGGACTGCAGCCCTGCAGAAATCGAGTCGCTGATTAAAGAGGTGACATTTGTTGAACCATAAGTCTGATTTGTAGTGTGCTATGTTTAAAGTTCTCAGTTTTTGTGGCATTTTTTTCTTGGATTACCACACTATGTTGTGTTTTCCAACACCGTGCATGCACGTCCCTTTACTGTGATTTATTTATTTTTATTTTTATTTATTTTTTTAAAGGTGCTGAAAGTGTTAATTTTTTCTTTTTCTTCAGGAAGAAGGCTGCAGTATCCAGGCCAGTCCAGAGTACTGGTCCCAGAGCAGCATCACCGGTGAGACACAATACACACTCACACCATCCATTCAGTCATTCACAGTTCAGTCCGTATTTACCCTGAAAATGTTTGTCCGTTTCTCCGTCAAGTAAGGCCGTTAGTTCCATGTTAGTGAGACGTGAGCTGCAATGCAGATGAGAATAACCACAGTGGAAAGCTTGGTGACACGTCCCTGTGTTTGTGGCTGCTAAATAGACTTCGTTTGCTTGGCTGTTAAATTCTGCAATGGAAGAATTGACTAACATCCTGTTGAATTTTGCTGACTAAGATGATTAATTCTTTGTAAGGTCGTGCTAGAGGAATGGTATTTCTGATGATGTGGCAAAATAATGACCAAACAGTGTGGTTATTAACGTGCCATTTGCCTTCTTTAATTCACAGGTTTCCCACTGCATCAGGACCCTTTGCCAGTGGGCACTTCGAGCTCAGGTACACTATGGTCCTTGCTAATTATGTTTGGCAATTTTTATGCTCCTAAGTATCCAAACATTATATTGTTTTGTGTGTGTTTAGATACATTCCTGTGAACACGATAACTCCTTAGCAACACATCATAGACACTTGATATTTACACCATAGGGACCCCCTGGGGAGCAGATGAGCTGATTAGATTTTAAAGTTGTTTGATGCATATATTTTCATATTAATAAGAATGAAGTGATTTTTCTTGTGAACACAATAACTCCATACCAGTACACGGTATACCACATGTTCGACTCTTGATACCTATACCGTATGTGCCCCCCTGGGGAGTAGATAATCTGATTAGATTTTAGAGTTGTTTGGTGTTCACATATAAACACTAATGAGGATGAAGTGAATATTCTTCTGAACATGATAACTCATTAACAGTATGTAGCCATGTTTGATACATATATCAATGGCATCCCCTGGGGAGTAGATTAGCAGAGTAATTTTTTTGAGTTGTTTGGTGCATATATTTGCATATTAATGAAGATTAAATGATTTTTCTTGTGAACATAAGTTATTAACAACACATGGGAGACACTTGATACTTATATCATAGGCGCCCCCTGGGGAGTACATAATCTTATTAGTTTTTAGGGTGTTTGGTGCATGTAAGCGCAAATTAATAAGGATGACCCAATTGTTCTTGTCAACACAGTAAATCATTAACAATACATTTTAGGCAGTTGATACTTATTTCATAGGCGCCCCATGTGGACTAGATGATATGATTGGATTTTAGGATTGTTTGGTGGATGAAGTGATTCTTGTAAATGTGATAACTCATTAACAATGCATTTTAGCCACGTGATACTTACACCATAGGTAACCCTTGGGGAGTGGGCGATCTGATTAGATTTTAGGGTTGTTTGGTACATATATTTGGAAACGAATGAGTATGATGTTATTTTCCAGCAGCCATTACACAAGAATGCTTTATGATAGTCTTTATGTTCAAACTGTGTGTATGCTATGCTAACACAAATATAATAATGTATACATATATCTTTATTTGAGGGCTAATTTGCATAAACTATTACAAACAACCATAGGTCAAAGGTCAAGAATATTTGATAAGAGTCTTCATATTCAGAATGTGTATATATTGTGTTGACACCTAAATGGTGAGATATGCAGATACATTAATTAAGGTGCTGGTTTCTTTTTGGGAGCTTAAAATATGTTTGGACATTAGACACTTCAAGTGCCTGTTGTTTGACATTTTGCAGCAGTTATGGGGTTTTTTTCTTGCAGAACTAACCATGTGTTTTTTGTTTTGTTTTTTGTCACCTTCAGCTTTCTCCGAAATGTTGATAAGTTTCTATTACGGTGGAAAGTTGATGCAAAACACACTGGTTACTCACCCTGAAGGTTGCCGGATCTCCCCAGGCCAACAGCACATGGGTCGTAGCGTCCTGTACAGTTCAGAGAGCATGCAGAGCGTTCACTTCCCTCCTGGTGAGCTCATTGAGCACGAGCGGCAGCGCTATGTGACGCACAAGCTCCTCGGCCACCTGGAGAGAGGCGTGCTGGTCCGCGCCAACCAAGAGGGCATCTTCATTAAAAGGCTGTGCCAGAGCCGTGTCTTCTGGATTGGGATGGGAGAAATTGGCTCACATTATAGCCCTGTACCTTCTAAACTTGATAGGGATGCTGTGGTCAAGATTTTTGACACAGGAAGCTTCTTGAATGGTGAGCATCTGTGTTTCTTCCTGCATTTTCAAAGATCAAAAGCTTTAAAATTGCACAACAGACAAAACCAGTAGTGGGCAGAGCAAACCTAAAAGTTAGCTTCGATAACCTCTAATCTGCTAACTTAAACATTAACTGTGATAACACTAAACCAATAAACCTCTAAAACATTGATCTGAAGCTACTGCTAACTTTTATTCTATGCATTTAGCTTTGGCTTTTGATTTTTTTTGGGGGGGGGGGCTCTAAAACCCTGAAAAACAGACCTAAATAGCTGAAATTTTAATAATGATGAAGCGTAAACATGGAGGGTCCCAAAAAGGTTGCCAAGATCAGATGGTGATCAAGATCTACACAAATAATTAAATGAACAAATGAAATTAAAGAGTAGTTTCCATTTAACTTGCAGTTTATTCACAGTACAGAAAGTATTAAATGAATAAGAAATATTAAGAAATAAGACGTTTTGATTTCGCTTATTGGATTAGTGTATATATGCTCCAACAGGAACAAACATGTATGATTTTAGGGTTTACAAACACTTTTGTCCATTAAACTGTATTCAGAAAAATAGTAGCTGACGTAAAGTTAGCGTAACTAAGTTTAGTGGAAGCTATTTGGTCCGCTAATGGTTTTCAAAGTTAGCTGAAAAGCTAATCCGCTAACGAAAAAGTTAGCTTTGCTAATTAGCTGTTAGCCGATTAGCTGAACTGTGCCCACCACTGTACAAAACATACAAGAACGAGGGTTGCCAAGTTGAAAAAAGTTTCTAAACACCTGTTCATCTTTGTATATTTCAGCGCTGCAACTATACCAAGAGGGTCAATTTCCTGCTCCTGATCCGACAATGACTCTGTGTTTTGGAGAGGAGCTCCATAATCTAAGTGCTGCTAAAAACAAACTGATCATTGTACAGGTAAAATCAGTCAAATATACAGTCATTCAGTATCATTACAGATATTTGCATGAGCACATTGAGAAACTGACATATCCCATGTCTTTTTAATCATGACATCGTCACAAGACGTCAAAAAACAATCAGGTATTAAAATCGCTTCTTTTGTCAGATCACTATGGTGAAATGCCAGCAGCTGCTGGAGGCGGTCAACATCCGGCGCTCTCAGCCCTACGCCAACAACTCCAACCTGGAGATGTCTGAAGAGGTGGCTCATATCTACCAGGACTTGTGCAGCTACAGTGCCCCCCAGAGGACAGCGTGCTACAGGGACAACATTCCTATTACTGTCTGAACTGTGAGCAGCGACACACCTGACGGGAGCTTTTCAGCATGTACAGTCTGCACTGAAAGTACAGCGTATTAGCTAAAGTCATTGCTACATGGGCTTATATTGATGAGGCGAACCATCAGTATATGTCATTACTGAGGGGAGTGACTGTAGCTTGGGATGGAGTGGGCTGTGCGTTAACCGAAAGGTTAATGATTCCTGACTAAGTTCTTTGTTACTTAAACAAGCTGACTGAATTCCAAATTGCTTCTAGTCCCAACCAACTAAATTTGAGTAGGGTTAGTTTTTATATATATAAACTCAGTGCCGTGGTACGACCTTCAGTGCTCATGCGGCCATGCTGCTTGGCAAAAGAGATGTTTGATTTACTTGCTCAATTCACAAATAAGCGTATTGCTATTGGATTGCAAAGCTCAAGCACAAATCTCCCTAAATATGTTGAAGATTTAGGCCAGGGGTCAGCAACCCTGCTCCTGGGGATCACCTGTTCCACATCTTTTCCATGTATACCTGCTGCAACCACAGCTAATTAGCTACGTTTGGTGTTTCCTAGCTCTTGATTGGCTGAGCACACCTGACTTAGTTAACGAGCAGCGGGAGTTGCAGGGAGAGTTGGAAAACATGCAGAGCTGGTGATCTCCAGGAGCAGGGTTGGTGATCCCTGATTTAGAAAGTGAGGCTACGGCATGTGTGGCCAAATGGTTGCTAGTTGGTGTGCAGGATCCGTACATTCTGCCTGGATAATTGATCACCCTGCCTTTTCTTCCACAAGCCACACAACGAACATGTAAAAGTGCTTCATTTGTCAATACTCGTCATGTCGAGTGATGACCAAACAACACAAATCAACATTTGGAACCAAACTGAAATTGACCTGTAGAGCTCCTACGTGAGCCCACAGCGGACCAGAACACCGCCTCCAGATGTGTAATGCGCAACTTGTTAACAGGCAGACTAAAAGAGCCGCAATACATCTGACATACCATTGATTCAAACTCCTAATTAACTGATCAACTTTAGCACATATTGTAGAGAAAGAACAAATGATCAGATATAAAGAAGACATTAATTTATCTAAGGAACTATGATGTGATAAGCACATACTTTTCCTCCTTCTCTCCTCTATATACACACACACACACACACACAGAGGAATCCTACAGACTTGCCTGAGGTCTAAAAGTATAATTATCTGATGTTATTCAAGCAAAAATAAGATGAGAACAAATTACCATTCAGGAAATGTAAGCTAAATATCCTACTTGTTGAAGGCTGCTACTTCTTTACAAATCATTTAGCTCGTCTTTCTGGTGTTGATGGAAATCTGTAGACTGAAATGCCTTTCATTTATCAATGCTGATTGGTGCAGCCATATGCTGAACATGAAACCACCATGTGTGCTTTAAGCCAGAAGGTTCAAAATGAGGGAATATTGAGGAACGGGATTAATGTTTTGTTAGTCATGCCAACTGAAGTGAACGTTTCCTGCCAACCAAGATGGCAGATCACGTGATCTGATGACATCACCTGCACAGGGTCTACAGCGCATTTCATTACTCCATGAGTAAAGTCAATTTACTGTACATTAAAAAAAACAAACAAACCCTGAAACAACATGGAACAGCATAAACTGTTGATAAATGACAACACACACACACAAGTAAATTGTAAAACCATAGCCAAAACAGTAAAAATCTTTGACTCCTGGTTGAAGTGGAAAAAAAGTTTAAGGAAAAAAGGTTGATCCAGGTGAAGGTTTTCATGTCTAATTCAATATCACATTAGAGTTTTATGATTTATTTATTTTTTTTATTTTATTTTTTTTTTGGGACAGAATCTGGACGCTGAACAAACTGAAGTGCAGTGCCTCCAGATGTTCTTAATATTTTGCATATACATACATACATATGTGTGTGTGTGTGTATGTATCTCTGTGTGTGTGTGTGTGTGTGTGTGTGTGTATATGTGTGTATATATATATATATACACACACACAGTATGTGTATATGAATATATACACACACACACAATGCTGTTTTATCACGAAAAATGCAGTAAGACTCATTCTGATAAACATTTGTGCCCTTTTTAATCCGCGCAGTTTGCCTTCTTTAAATAATCTTTTTTTTTCTTGAATGCCTGTAAATATTTAAGAACATTTATTTACTGATGTCCTCTCCAAGAGTGTCTGTCTCAGAAGCACATTACAGTCATCGTGTGATATATTGTATGTAGAGTTCTCACAACACAATTTTATATTTGACATGTATCTTTTTATGATTGTATTTACAATTAAGTTTTTGTTGTTTTTATTTTTATTTTGAATGGCAATTTGGATAACAAGAACATTTTCTTGATATATTTGTATTTGTACAGTACATAACCAATTACGAGGAGTTGTCAAAATATAAATCTTTGATGGAGGCTAGTAGTGTATTAGATAGGTTTTACTATCAGATTATTTTACTTTACAGTAAATCCATTTTTATATTGACTGCATTTCTAATAAAAATACATTCAAAAAATCACATCTTCTTGTCTTCATGTAATGTTTATATTGTTTAATTTAGGTTGTGGAATGAATATTAGCACAACAGATATTTTCTAGCTTCCTGTTTTAGTTTTCTGCAAAGTGATTTTCCGGATAGTGATGTCTATCTGGAATACAATGCTTCAGCTTGTTTTGAAAATCAATGAGTAGCAATGTGAATTTATGCATGATATATGATGGTAAATGGGCTGAAACATGCAAAGCCATTGGAACAATTGTTATACTCCCTGCAAACCAAACGTTGGGGGGACTATAGGTATAACATTGTCCGTCTATCTGTACGTGAGTCTTGTAAGCACAACTCCTAAATCATTTGATGGATTTCAGTGAAACTTTACACAATGGTAGCATGCTATATGAAGACGTACATTAAGGAAAATAATTCCAAACCGACATATTCAAGGGGAGATAATTGAACTTTTGTTGTTTTTATACATCATATTTGTCAATGACCTGTACAAAAGTTGACTAGTTTGTTAATTCAGGTATTTCATCAAAACATTTATTGTCACCAATATACAATACATGCATTTTGTGAGCTTGATCACAGATCTTGAATTTAAAAGGTTTTGTGAAACCTTGGCAGTGAAAAATGATTAATAGCAAACCTTTCCGCACAGTACACAAAATTCACATTAAAATACAGTACACACAGTAACTGTATCATATTTGCTGGAAATAGCATTAAAGCTATGATGTGATTTAGTTGCTGTATCACCATGTCAAATGAAAAACTCAGTAGTGCATCATTTTACATGCATTTGCCCAAAATAGACAGTCTTGTGCAACAGTTCCAGGCACATTTAATGCATGTAAAACACTTAAAATGGAAAAGCTGCTAAATATATAATATTCACAAATATGTATCACTAAATTGTGTTGCTACTTTTTATATTTAAAACTATTTAATATCTTTTACATAGTCTTCTGCAATTTATAAGAAAACCAGGTAGTATTGAATCAGATTTTTACATTTATTTTTTTATTGATTTTATTGTTGTCATGTACCAGGTGGTACACCTACAAAAAGACTGTTTTTGTTGTTGTGTTTTTAATTTGAGAATGAGGCGTATAACTTCATTTAACTACATTTTTTTTTAATCCACATTTGTTGGAATAGGAATGTTAAGACATTACAAATGATACTTTTCTGTTATGCACTGATTGGGGGGGGATAACACCACATTTTAATCAAAATTCCAAAGTGCTTAAAACTTTTACACAGTGCTGTATGTCTGGCCGTGAACATGGACTGTATTATTTATTTGATATTTTGTATTTTCATTAAAGTTTAATGGTACTAGTACTGTATATTTGTCTAATTTTAATTAAAATGTAAAATAAACCTAATGTTAATTTAACAGAATAATTTAAATATAATTTTTGCAGTAATTAAAATACAAACTTCACATGTTATACAGTAGTGCTTATACATTTCATTAAAACCCTAAAACACAAACTCATCACAATTCTTTATTAAAAAGTTTTTTTGTTGCTTCATTGCCGACGGCTTTACTCCTCTGGTATTGTTACTGTAAGTTATGATGGATACAAACTGGATACAAGACACTCTGTCATGGGAGTGATGAAACAAAAACACTGGTTGAAACTAAGATATGGAGTACCTGAGCCAGAGAAACTCACACGTCCACATCACCACATATTCAGTCAAGTAAGATGTTAAGAAAGCACAGAGGGGACCAAGTGGCACCAAATGATTCACCGAAACACGAAAATGAAAACATTTGTAATGCTTCTTCTTCTTCTTTTGTCTCATAGTCTTTTAATGTAGTGAGTGTGATGATGAAAACATTTTACACATCAGACTGAAAAAGAGGTGGCAATATATGCACGAAGTGCACAAACAATACGCAAGCACACAGAATGAAACACTGTGTTCTTTATGACATAAAACAGAACTTTACAGTGGAAAATGTAGCCAATGTAACACAAATGAGTTAAATTAACTTTCTTGCCAAATCAATTTAAAATGTAATTAAAAATATTGGCGTGACTACTTTGTAAAAGCTTCTTCTTCTTAAATAACTGAAATATGAGATGTGGTGTGCTTTTAGCTCCTACTTTTAATCATAGAGAGAAAAAAATGATGTTGAAAGAGGTCAGGTGATCTTCACATTAGTCTAAATAGAGGTTGACTAAATTAAAAACACAGGTGAAATATTTTGTGTGTGTGTGTTTTGTGTGTGTGGTTATCTGTATGGGGGAGTTCTCTCTAAATTCCACAAAACAGGAACTTACTGCAAAAAACTGTCACAGCAAGCTGACTCTGCCCTCGAACCCCAAATAGAAGAAAAGACTGGATTAAAATTACATATATTAAACATATAATGTACAGTCTATAATCAGGGGTATGTGGAGTTACAGCCTGTTCTATATCTGCAAATAGTTTAAAAATTCAAATTCTGGAACCTTAAAAATAATATATATATACAGTTTCCATTTACTTGTATTTTGAACTATTTAATACTCACTAGTCTAAAGTAAAATATTGAATTTACTAGAAGAGTTGGGGCTGGGGGTTTCTGTCCTATGCCTCATGTTCATGGGGCAGCTTGTGTGTGTGTGTGGGATGGGGGGGGTGGTGCACTATTTCGTTGGATGGCTGATCTACGATCCCTTGTCCCTTGTGGTTGCTTCTTGGCCCCCCGGCGACATGGGGTATTGGTCCTACCCTGGTGCATGTCCTCCCCCGTGGGGGTGTGCTGCTGCTCTGTGGGGTCCTGCATGGCCGCATCTCAGTTCAGGGACCATATTGCATGAATGCAACTCCTCACCAACATCCACATTATCACACAACTATCGTTATCTTTCACATTTGGCACAAAGAGTCATAGGTTTCCCACATACATATGCACATGTACATTCAATGGTTTCTCAATATACACAGTATTTCATATGAAATCCTGTATATTTCTAGGTTTGCAACTATGTTCCTGCCTTCGTCCTTGGGTGGTCATGATCTGTAGTCTGCTTGTTTGTTTGTCTGCTTGTTGTTTTTTCTCTTTTTCTCCTCACTTTCCTTGTTGGCATCTTTGTTGTTGTCATAGGCACTGTCTTTGTGTGTCTTGCTGTCACAGTTGTTGTCGCTGTTCTATGATACTGTTTTGCCTGTCCATCAAACATTGATGAGGGTGATGTCTAAGACCAACATTTATAAGGTACATAGCACAATATTTACCTCCTCTGGTTGGAAACAGGGAGACCACACCACATTTTACTTCAATCATCTTCCGGTGGAAAATTGCTCTCAACCATTCAAAGATGTGCATGACATTCAGAGCAAGACAGGAAGTAAACTCAGCACCAACTTATTGCAAGTACATTTGTCGAAAATATTTTAGTTCAGTGGTGTTTCTGGTCATTGGTGC
>OMMV01185270.1:0-14142 GCA_900302635.1 Chatrabus melanurus | reverse complement strand
TAAAGAACATCCTCAAATCATGCAAAACCAACCTTCAAACCTTGGTTCAAGAGAAATGGTCATGAACTCATATTATTGACTCTACTACCTTTGACAGACACGTACCACTTGGAACATGGTGTAGATGAGGATGTGGATCTGTTTCAGTGGCATATACATTCACACGGGGATAATCTCATACTGTACTGTACCACTACTTGGTATTGAGATTAGACAAAATTAACAAGTAATCAGATTACATTAATTTAATATTATGTTTGGATTAAATTACAGATATTTTAAAAAGTAACCAGTAAATACACGAAAATACATTATTACAGTATCCCTGTAATTCAACATAAGAGTGGTTTCTCAATACTTTCTCACTTTTGGGATACATTTTATACAATTGGTATTGATGTACTTTTAAGCAAGTGAATTAAACCTCTTTCTGCTGTGGAGTAACTGCGTGTTTCGAAGCGGGTATTTGCTTCCTCCGCAAAGCTCAGATCAGAGGTTAAATAACCTTTTAAAGAAACAAACAAAAATTGATCAAACGAAATTACCATTCAGTTCACATGCAGTGTTGATCTCCACACCGGCGCAAATGCATAAAAAGCAGCCAGAAGAAATAAGGATGAAAATGGATCCAATTAGAAACCTAAACGCAAGCGGTACAAAAGACAGAAAATCAATAATACAAATGTCAAGATAGACCCCACCGGATCTGAAAATCGCCTCCATCTCCTACATAAAAGATGAGTATTTATCATTGTCTTTGTGGCACCTCACTTATCTTTCTCCTAACTTTAACAGGACTCATAATGCAGGCGCGATTTATCACTGGTCGGCAGACTACCGAGCTCCAAAAGAGGTTTGCAAATTATTGAAAACTTCTTATTTTCCAACACTTTAGGACTACCAGAGAAATACTTACACTCCAACTTTCCATTTTGGTCTTTCCAGTTAGTTTGTCCATTAGATTGTATATATTAGAATCGCTTTGGAAGTCATTCTGACAGAAAATTAACAGAACATTCATTTAGATCACATCGTTCCCTTTGAGTAAGGTCAGGTCAGGTGTGGGAACATGCACACCGCCACATCCACCACACTACAGAACCGGCCTGGATCCTCATTGGCAACCACCCAGGAGGACCACCATTCAATCCCCTCCTCTCAAAAGTAGCCATGTATCTGCCGCAGCCAGGTGATATGTAGTCGCCCCCTTGCTGTATCTGCATGGTGGATCATGCTCAGGAAAGTGCACCACATAGTGTTGTAGCTGATGTTCCCTCACAATGCAAGTAGCACACCTCATCTGAGTCTTAAGTAACAACTCACTTGACACTCTGGGCCATATTTTACACTCACAAAGCAGCACACAGCACAGCGCTAGTGTCACTGCAAGTTTCCAACTGACTTGCCATTTTCATGCCCAGTGGGTATGAATCTAGACTGCTCTGGTTGCTGAGTAGTAAGCAGCTGGCAGTGAATCCTATTGAGAATGACCCTTGTAAGTACCTTGCATGGCACAGAGTACAGTGTAATACCCCTGTAGTTCTTGGAAGCCAGGCAGTCACCCTTTCCTTTCAAGAGAGGGACAAGTCCTTTTTCCCAATATCTTGGGATGATACAAGTCTCAAGTCTGGAAACATGCACTGGTACCGGGTGTCACTGCATCCAATGCACCACATCTATCTGCTGCAGTCAGGTGAAACGTGGGCGTCCCCTTGGCCTTCTTGAGCTGCTGGGGTCCTCAACACTGAGGCACCTGCATGCTGCATCACTGATGATACCTGTCTGCCAAATTAAAGCAAAGTATCTCTTGACCAGTAGAACAGCTGCTGTTTCACCACCTTTGCAATCTCAGTGAGATTCAGTGGCTCTCAACTGACTGGAGGATCACAAGAACCCTGGCACCACATGTTGTCTGCTGGGCACTCAGAAATGTTCATAACATTAATAACAAATGCTCCGATTTCTGAATTGCTGTGTCCAGTTTCCTTCTTTGTCATGCTTTTGACTACACTAATAATGTTAACAAAAGGAATTGCTCTGGCTGTGTTATGAGCGGCTCACTGCAGTAGGTGGTGAGTGGAGCCATGTAGTAATGAGGTTGGTAATTAAAGAGAAAGGGGGTTATTGACCCTGATGACCATGTGGTCCTGGTGTGAACGGGACAAGGCAGAGATGGACCGTGAGTCCAAATTACGCTATGATGACTCATTAGATGAGCCTGACGACGCAGGGAGCCCTCACCCCGTGTTAATGCAGCCTCATTTCCACATTGCTTACTGACCGGCTCAGATTGAGACTTTCATTTTTTTTTTTTTAAGGTAATCATGGTTGTTTCTGCTGAGACACTGTGAGAAAGACTCTGTGGGATGTGACGCTGATCAAATCAGAGCCAGGATGTAGATTCAGTAATAGAGGGATTCCACACTTGGATGGCCACGTATGCAAGAGGCGCCATGGCAGATGTATCATGCATGAGTAAACAAACTCCACCCCCAATCGGGGGAGTGAGGGGGTAGTCAGAGGAGATATAAACGGCTGCATATTGGCAGGCAGTAGGTATTGTGACAGCTGCATGCAGTGTGTCAGTGTGCACGTGCAGCACTAACAAGGTACTCATTGGGTGCAGGGATAGTTGGCAACATCCTACAAGAATCAATACATTTATATTTGGCACACACTTTTATCCATAGCGGCTTACAGGCACATTCACATAGCGATACCAGGGACTATTGTGTGCAACAAAATTAATTTGAAGTCCACTGTCTTACTCCAGGACACTTTGACTCACAACATACCCTACAGCATTGTGTGAAATGCAGGGCTAATATTTCAAATCAACATGATGAAATTCTCACACAGTCAGCAACACTGTTCCTGCGATACCTACATTTCTGAACTCGTCACATGTTGAAGGTAAACTTTGTGGATGGTCTGCGACATAAACGGGTCCGGCATTGGTGTGATTTAATACTGGGTTCTTTTATAAGTGTCAGTAGGGTTATGTGGTGAGAACAAAGGTGGTGGCACGAGAGGGACACGTCCTTTTTCCCAATATCTTGGGATGATACAAGTCTCAAGTCTGGAAACATGCACTGGTACTGGGTGTCATTGCATCCATCTATCTGCTGCAGCCAGGTGAAGTGTGGGGATCCCCTTGGCCTTCTCCAGCCACTGGGGTCCTCAACACCCAGGCACCTTATGTGCTGGATCATGCACATGGAAACATGCCACATGGCCAAAATGTCATATCTGACGGTCCCTCTCAATGTAAGTGATACTCCTCATCTTAGTCTCCCTAAGTAACCACTCGTTTAACACAAAGTCATTCCAGCGGTACCCAAGGATCCTCCGAAGAGACCTAGTACCAAAGACATCCAGTCATCGCCTTAGGTCACTGGTTAGTGTCCAAGTCTCACAAACATACAGTAAGACAGGTAGCACCAGGACCCTCCTGCAAAGATATCGGCATCGGCAAACTCCTTTGCCCAGCAACTTCATGACTCCATAAGCTCTTCCTAGGCATCTCTCAAGCTCAAAGGCTGAGGACCCAGAGACATGAATGTCACTGCCAAGATAAGTGAATGTCTCTTCAAGTTCAACAAGTTCAGTAAATGCAATATTCTGATAGCTAGCTAGCTTGAACTCCGCTGATCTGAACTGGAAACAAACAGACTTGCACAATCTGGTCTGAACTGGAAAACCAGATGTGCACAATCAGAATCAAATGGTTAGATGCACGTGAATTAAATTTTTCCTCATTTGCAATGTGCACGAGTAATTTAACTAGTGATAAACGGTTACGTGGCCAACGTGCAAACATACATACATACAAATTCCCGTTCAACACACTAGGGTGGGCTTGCTCCGGCTCGTCAAATAAAGTGTTACAGCACTCAATTTTGTATTATAATGGAGATATACAGTGTATTGTTATCGCTTTATTGCTGCTAAATTCATATGCCATTGATATAATCATAAGCATCCCATAATACTTCATTGTAATATTCTACTCAACATTTTTATTTAGACACAAGCTTTTACACAGCTTTTATTACATTATTAATGATATAATATGCCACAATTACATTAGAAGTTGCTAGATTGTATTTAGCATTATCACTGAAAATGAAAAACTAATTTGTTGGAATACTTGTTAGTGGCAAAAATCTCATTATTGGAATATCAGCCGCCACAATGTTCCACATTGACTTTTCGACTACATCATCTCTGTGTAAAAATTAAGTTGGACGAATAAAAGCCATTTCTCTATTAATTGAAGTTTCGGTGTCGCTGAAACAGAAAAGCCAGAGAAGCAGCAGATTAAATCTGCTTTTCTGAGAGCTTTTTCTCTCTGTGGACACTGACAAATAGGATGAGGTAAGATTCAATCACATAAAGCGCTGCATTGTTCGGTGGCACCTGCGAGAGATGAAGAAGTATATTTCGTGAGCAAGAATCTTTATTTTTTTGTGCGCCACATTCATCAATAGTACAATTTGTCTGTTTGTTTCACTTTGATGATGTGGTTTATACCTGTCGATATGTAGTTTATCTGCAACCCCTACAGTCAGGTCCACAAGTATTTGGACACAGATACAATTTTTGTAATTTTGCCTCTGTACACCACAACGGAGCTGAAATGAAACAATCAAAATGTGCCTGTAGTGTAAACTTTCAGCTTTAATTCAAGGGGTTTAACAGAAATATTGCATTAACTAGTTAGGAATTACAACCAATTTGTGTACACTCTCTCCATTTTCAGAGGCCATAAGTAATTGGACAAACTAATAGTAATTATTGTTTATACAGATCATCACCTTTACAGCCAGATTACTTTAGACAACTCAGGGGATGGATAGATGATCATTTCAAAGTCACTAAGGAATACATACAGTATGGTAATTTATGGTAAATGTACCTGAGTAGACAGTGACTGTGCAAGAAGGAGACTCGTGAGGGAAGCCAGCAAGACATCCATGACAAGTCTGAAGGAGTTATAGGTTTCTGTGGCTGTGATTGGAGAAATTGGGGATAGTGCAACATTTGTCTGTTGCATCACCAGTTATACAGCCTAATGCTGGAGTGGAACAGAGAAAGATTTTCTTCAAAAGATGATGTAAAATTTCAGCTACAATTTGCCAGAAGGCACATGGGAGAGTCGAGGCTTGATTTGATTCTTTTTTTCTTGTATTAGGTCCTTTTCTGCTCCACTCCACCATGAAGCTGTGACTGGTGATGCAACAGGCAAAAGTTGCAGTGTCCCCTGTTTCTCAAATCACAGCCACAGAAGCTTAAAACTCCTTTAGAATTGTTTGGATGTCTTGGTGGCTTCCCTCAATAGCGTCCTTATTGCACAGTCAGTCAGTTTTTAAGAATTTGAAGAGTTCATTTGCAAAACCCTCTAAGTCCATTTTTGTTAAATGGAGGAAAATGCAATTTAAAATGGGACTTTAAAGGAAAATGCATCAGAAAATCCACAGATTTCCATGAATAAAATGAAAATCATATGTTCATATTCTTTAATATTTTGCACACTGATAAGTTACCGTAGCAGACAAGTGCATGCTGGCCTTCACTAAAAATTTGTGGTTTTGGACTGAGAGGGTTCATTTCCTACTGTGTCATATTCTGTGTCTTGGAAATATTCATGTATCCATCCCCTGACTTCTCTGAAGAAAACTGGCTATAAAAGTGATGATTTTTATTCAAAATAATCCTTATATTTAGTTTGGCCAATTACTTATGGCCTCTGATATTGGAGGAACTATGTATGCACATAGCTGCAATTCCTAAATGGTTAATGTAATATATTTGTCAAGCTACTTGAATTAACGCTGAAAGTTGTCAAAAGAAGCACACCTTGTTTCATTTCAACTCCATTCAGGCAAAATTACAAAAATTGTATCACTGTCCAAATACTTATGGACCTAACTGGGCTTCAGTTATTTTCCCATCTCCAGATGGAGAAGAGAAACCAGAGTGGAGGATATTTTATCCAAAAGTCACCACATATAAAGTGTGATTACAGTTCTACGTTACTCTCTCCAGTGAAATGAAAGCAAACTGTGAAAATAAGGAGTCAGTGATTTAAGTTTAAAATCACTGATGTGGCGAATTGCACAGCCGCTACAAACAAGACAGGTGCTTGGAAGAAAAAAAAAAGATCACTGTCCAGTGAAAGCTTTGGAGTTTCTTCAAACATTGGAGAATCCAAATGAGAAATTGATGCCAGCGGCTGTCAGCATCTTATTTTCTGCAGCATCATTCTTCTTCAGTGCACTCAGGCATGATGATCCCTGCAGTAATTAAAAAAAACAAACAACTGTCTGCATGGATTATTTTATTTCAAACTGCAGTGTCGCAAAGATAATTCACACCTTTCCTCAAAAAAAAAAAATCTATCGAACAAATCTGACTATAATACCAAATTCATTAAAAAAACAACATTAACATTAACTTCGATGCAGGAAATGTACAGATTTTCCTCCCACGCTCCAACTATTCCATTAAGTGCAGATAATCCACAGCGTGGCTTCACATCTGATTACAGGACGGAATTTAAAGTGATGATTTCAGACTTTTTGTCTTCAGCGTGGACACTTTTGATGATGTTGTACCCTTTGCTGTTTTGATGACTTTGGAGTGATTCGTGAACTTTAAACAGTCCGTTTGAGCTCAGCAATGCAACTGCAAATAAAAATGTGACAAAGTGTAGCAGTCAGCACTTTTCCCACTTTGGTGGGCACAGTTCAGCTAATCAGCCAACAGTCCAACCCCGTGTCCCCGTTGTGGCACCTGGGCAATGGATCAAGTAAGGGACTGCCTATTGGGGAAAAGTATGGTGGGATCGTCGGATCCCAGGCCGCTGCGGTAGCTGTGAAGGTTTCTGATCACTGACTTGTGATCCTGATATTTGATCCTTATCACTCTTCTTTGATCCTTTTTGCCGATCTTTAAATTTAAAATCTTGCCAAGTTACATTACATAATATTTTTCTTGTTATTCGTTTGTCTGTCTTGTTTGCTTGTAGAGCAGGTAGCTCAGTGGATAAGTAGCTGGCCTGCCAATATGTAGACCCGGGTTGGAATCCCACTCATGCTACCTGTCTGTGTCTTTGCACAAGACACTTAATCTGCATTGTCTCAGTCCACCCAACTGTAAATGGCAACCAGCCTTAGCTGGGGAAGTATTTTGCGTCGGACTGGTGTCCCATCTAGGGGGAGTAATAGACGCTCATCCGCTTCACGCTACGGAATCTGGAGGTAAGCACTGGCGCCAACGGGCCTCAGGGCCTGTATAGGACCTTCTTCTTATGTCTTGCTTTGATTCCGTAATCAGGTTGCTGATTAGTTCAATGATCAGGATCAAAGATCAGATTTCAGCCCATGATTCTGGTTCCGTTGACCCTAAATACAGGATAAGAGGGGCTCTCAGAGAGTGCAACATGCACACCTTACATTTGACAGCAAGACATGCAAATTAATTCTCATTAAGTCAGTGATACCATAATATATGGTTCTGTGTGGAATTGACATTTGCTTAATTCTGTTCCAAATTGAACCAATTTATCCTTGACTACCAAAAAAACAAAACAACCCTCAACCATGTTTAATCCATACTGATTCCAAACTATTTGAGATAAATAGTTGATAGAATGAGCTTGACCTTTCATGTTCACACAAGGTCAACAGTCATGTGACATATAGAAAGGTGATTCATGACTTCATATTAGTGTTTAACAGTAACCTTAGGCATATAGGTGATGGGCCAGAGGGTTTCTTTGGCTCACTCAGAGGGAGGAATGCTCATTGTTATTTTTGGGAAGGTCTTGGCCCGTTGAGATGGAAAATTGATGATAGCAATGTGGGTGTGGTAGCTTTCAATTTATAAGGTACAAGTTTATAAGCAGTTTATAAGCAGATATAAGGATATTTGATAACACTGCAGTGGAATAACTGTGCTGGAATTTTCAAAACGAGAACCTTTTTTTGACATTTATTTAGTCAGAATTTGTATTTGCAGGCTTAATGAATACTCATATCATCGAAATAACAATTCCAGCCAGGTTCTCATGTTCAAATTATTTGGAAAGGTGGTGTCACATGTCAATAAACAGTTAAAGAGTTGTGACAGATTTTGATTTCACCAATTTTGTTTGGGGTCATGTTCAATATTATGTGATACCACAGTCAAAGCTACTGCTTTGGCATTGCTATTCATAACTAGGGAAATAGTCCTTCCAAAATATCACAATAACATCCTCACTCCAGGTAAGCCTGAAAGCCCAGCATCCAGGTCTTGGCCCATCGCCTAATATAATTACCTAAATGTTGCCTATATATAAGCATTCTATAATCCAGCATGCAGGTGGCTCAGTGTTGAGGGCCCCAGCGGATGGAGAAAACCAAGGAGACACCCACGTTTAGCCTGGCTGCGGCTGGTAGATGGTTATTTTCTAGAGTGGGGATGGACTGGTTGTCTGCCTGGGTTGTTGCCATCCAGGACCCAAGGAGGTTCCCTAGTGTTGGTGGTGCTGTGACGTGCAGCACCAGCACATGCTTCCAGAACAGACCTGACCTATAAGCATTGGGCCTACATTTCGTCCTTGGCCTGTGACCTTGACTTTCAACTGGTTTTTCTTAAAATCAAATCCCGTTGTCCTTGGCGGACCTACTATCTTTTTACCAAGTTTGGTACAAATTGTATCAAAACTCTTCAAGTTATTTTCTTCAAACACAGACAGGCGGACCCCCGCAAGCACTACAGCTGCACGCGGATCAAATTAGTGATTAAAGGCAAGAGCCAACCTTTAATCCACATCCGCACCAAAGTTTGATCTACTTCTCTTTGATCCAACACCAACATCTCAAACAGCTATGTCTCAAATATCATTAAAATCCATTCATATCTTTGTGAGATATCCTGTTGACAAACAAACAAACAAAAAAAAAAACATAACCTGCTTGATGGAAGTAATATGTTTACGTGAACATTGTACTGTTAATTCCACAACTTTATAAGAGACAAAACAAAGAATGAGCACTTTTTTAAAGGGGTGTTTAGACCCAGATCCGCCCGCACAGTCATTGGTCACGTGCCATACTCATTTATCAGCATGGTCGTCTGCCTGCCGGCCCCTCCTGGTGAGCTATAAAGGCACAATCAATGTGTCCAGATGGAGCAGCTGTTGGTGCTTTCCTGAGCTGACTAGCTTTGATTCCACAGATGAATCTGATGATGCCTTTGAACTGTACACTCGACACCTCACCCTTGTTCCATCCTCGCACAGCGCCGCTCCATCACACCCTGTACGACTGCCACACACAACATCAGGATCAGTCCAACCCCACGCTGGCTGCTATCAAGATGAGAAGCACCGAGCATGCCATGCTCGTATCCATACAGAGAGGGCCCAAAAGTAAAATTGACAACAGGAGCACCATTAATCACTGCAGCAGATCAAGTCAGAGTTTCCTCTCTTCTGCACGCGTCTCCTGGGTGGCGCCACGTTGAAGCAAAAGACTGAGCATGTGGTGGGGAGCAGATGAAAGGCAAAGAGGGCGTGCATTTAAATATAACCCATGTGAAGGCATTTACAGAATTAAGCGCTTAAGCATCGCAGAAGTGCCCTCTTTATATTCTGCACACCTTCACACATGACCCTGCATACTGCAGAGCGTCTTAGTGTCCTCTGTCTGCCATCAGCACAGAGACAAGGAATGCAAAACACATCTCATATGAAGAGCTGGACTTTACATGTGCTGTAAGATGATTTTTGTATTACTACGTAATAGTACCCATGAATGTGAAGACAGTAAGGGCTACAGCAATCTGACATTTGAACCAAATGACCTTGACTTTCACCCAAATGATTGACCTCTGGATGACCTTGCCAGAGCAATTCTGGAAAGCAGCTGTGTGTGCCACATTTTGTCCACATTGGGCTGAAAATCAAATTTCTTGACATTGACCTTTGCCTTAAATGAATTCTTTAAGGGCAATTTTATGGTCAACTTTAATTGACATAGCAAGTTTAGTAGAAATCAGGAAAAGGACCTGGGAGGAGTTGCCCAACAAACAGGCAGACCTGACTTTGGCCCCAGTGATTGACCTTTGGTAAATTTGATCTTGCCTGGGCAATTCCAGAATCCACCTCCATATGTGTGCCATATTTGGTGCAAATTATAGTGAAAAACTTAAATTCTGACCTTTGACTTCCCAATGATTGACTTTTGGCAAATTTGACCTCACATGGGTAATTGCAGAACCCACCTCCATCTGTGTGCTGAGTTTGGTGCAAATTGGAGTGACAAAATTTAAATTTTGACCTTTGACCCCAATAACCTTGATGCAATGATTGCCCTTTGGTAAATTTGATCTTAACTGGACAATTCCAGAACCCACCTCCATCTGTGTGCTGAGTTTGGTGCAAATTGGAGTGACAAAATTTAAATTTTGACCTTTGACCCCAATAACCTTGATGCAATGAGTGCCCTTTGGTAAATTTGATCTTACCTGGACAATTCCAGAACCCACCTCCATCTGTGTGCCAGGTTTGGTGTAAGTCGTAGTGACAAAAACACTTAAATTCTGACCTTTAACCCCCAATAACCTTGACCTCAGTGATTGACTATTGGCAAATCTCACCTTGCCTGGGCAATTGCAGAACCCACCTCCATATGTGTGCCAAATTTGATGCAAATTGGGGTGAAGAACGTATATGTTCTGAACTTTGACCCCAATGACTTTGACCCCCAATGATTGACCTTTGGTAAATTTAATCTTTCCTACGCAATTCCAGAACCCACCTACATACGTGTACCACGTCTGGTGCATATTGCAGTGAAATCTTAAGTCCTGACTTTTGATTGCAATGAACTTGCCCCCAGTGATTGACCTTTGGTAAATTTGATCTCGCCAGGGTGATTCCAGAACCCAACTACATATGTGTGCCAAGTTTGGTGGACATCAAAGTGAAAAAATAAATAAATTTTGACCTTTGACCCCAATGACCTTCACCTTTGGCAAAACAAACTCTTTTAGGGCAATTCTGGGGTCAACTTTCATCCAAATACCAAGTTTGGTGGAAATTGACCAAAGGACCTGGGAGGTGCAGGGGAACAGACAGACAGACATTGCTGAAATTTTACTCTAATTGTCACCACTTTTATTGTCTTGTTGTAAACCTATAAACCACACACAAAAGGGCACAGAGAAGGTACGATCTTGGCGATGCCCCAGTTCTGTCAAATCGTTCCCTCTCAGATCCCTCTCTAGTTTTCTGTCGCCTGCAAGAATCAATCACACCCGGGTGTTGTGATGGTCCCCACTTGTGTATTACCATTACAGGATGGACAAGCTTATTTTGCTTCAATTAACTGTTGATTTAGTTCTTTTCCCTCCTCGAGATCAATGAAATTCATGTTGGTAATTAATTCTCACGATGGAAATGGAAACACGATTTCTGTTACAACAAACAAAATGTTCGACCTACATTCAAAAAAAAAAAAATGATGAAAGTCTCAGAATTCTGAAGAGATTTTATGTTTCTGGGTCACAACATAATTTTGTTAAACACGCAGCTCAAACGACTTTTTATGTGCAGATAAAAAAAAAAAGAGTCTCCTTTAAAGCTTTGCCAAAGGTGATCAACTGAGCTCAAGTCAAACTTTATTTTTCTCCCAAATGACACAAACTTTTTCGGAAGAAAAGACATGACTCCGTGAAGTAAAACAGCCCGGAGCTCATGCATGTGTGACTGTGTGTGTCTGTATGTGTGTGGTGTGGAAAAAATTACATTCGTTTCTTCCATAACCGTGAGCAGAATTCTTATTCTTAGTTATGGGTCGCAAGCTGTGACCTGGCTCCAATCTTGGTGGCAGATCCAAATGTTTCCAGGAGCAAAATGACAAAGATTAACTGTCTAGTGGAGCCCGAAGGCTCATAATTAATGCTGCCTCACTTCTCAGTGTGCCTCTGCTGGGAAGAGGATTGACACAGAATTGATAGAGTTGCCATTTAGGGGTCAGTGGTACCATGAAGAGACAGAGTGCAAGGCGAGGTTTGAGTCTCCATTGATCTGTGGGTACAATTCCCTGAAAATTCAGAGAAAAATGATCATTTTGATTGCCACAGACAAAAGCAAGCCAAAATTTCACACTGTAACAAAATGCAATATCACATTGAATCTGCAGCTTTATCCAGTTCTGCACTAAGCTGTATATGTTTAAAGATATTAAAATGATAGGGTATGAATTTAAATTGAGGTCTATTACATCTTCTTATCATATCTGATCTTATGGAAGAGCTTCAGGAGTCACGAGGTTTCTGGACAGAGCTGTTTGACAATGCCAACCTCTTTACAATTGGTCCAAAGGATGCCATATGAAACCAAATGAAACCAAAACCAAAAACCTTTTTGGTGGCTCCGCAAAGCAGTGGTTAGCACTCTTTCCTCACAGCAAGAAGGTCTAGGGTTTGAAACCCAAGTATCCACCAATTTCTTAGTAAATCTGGAGTTGCACCAGGAAGGCTATACAGCATAAAATTTGTGTCAAATCAACATGCTAGTCCATGCTGGATGTGTTATGGTGATGACCAGCAAAAATGGGAGGAGCCAAAAGAAATTCGTTTTTGTTCCGCACAGTTTTATCACAATCTTTACAGCCTCTGGATCTTTTCTTTTGGTTTGTTTTTTGCTTAAAAACATATTAGTCAAAGTACTGCAGGGTTTGCCAGATGTTTTGGTGGAGCCTTCATTTTTTGTGCTGTGTTGGTTTTACTGGCTGGGGGAAACACGCTGCGCGGTGGCACTCGCTGTGTGGAGTAAGAGTAATAAGCAGCCTGAGAAAAAGGGCAGCTTTGAAAGGCTCCCTCCTACCTCTGAGTGGGCTCCGCAAATCCCTCTATTGAAGTGGGCTTATTTTTTTAACAGTGCTCCTACGAAATTTGTATGGATCCTCCGGAATCCTCTTTTCACATAAACACCCACAATGCAGTTGGAAGGAGAAAAAAAAGCAAAGAAATATTCTCTCAGGAAATACAGTCTGATACATAATCAATAGACGGGCTTGGAAGGCGGGGCTTTATTCTCTGCGATGCTCTGAAGCCAAAAGATCACAGTGCGGTGACGGTGCCAGTTGTGGTGGAGATGCACTGAATCAGCTCCGCTGGAAGCGGCACACGTTCCTACTGTAGATACGACGGCTTTTAGCCTCGGCTTCACCCAAATCAGTCCTCATAAAACAAGCGACGTCATGTTTTATGCTACAAATAACGTAATAAATCCGAGAGGATCCATGTCTAATTCTCTGCCATGCCAACCTCGGAGCAAACTGCAGATTGGTGGCGAACGGCTCAATTTGTCTTGATGTAATTTAATGGAGTGTGGCGCGTTGTCGGCTCAGTCTAACGCAGTAAAACGCAATGAGCAAAAATGGCTCAGTTTCCGTGAAACGGGCTGCAAACTGCCTGGCGGCTGCCTGAGAGCTTTTCAATTTTCTGTGAAGGCACTGTTAAAAAGACCCTAACATTTAAGCCATAAAAAGTGAACCCGCTGCCACAGTCCTTCCGTGCGTTTTACCTCAGAAATGTCAGACACATTAAACTCCAGCGGCGATATGAAAAGCATTACTTTTTTTGTCAGGGTGGTCAAGAAAAAAATCTACGAAGGGAGCAATTATTT
Source organism: Chatrabus melanurus (assembly GCA_900302635.1). NCBI lineage: Eukaryota > Metazoa > Chordata > Actinopteri > Batrachoidiformes > Batrachoididae > Chatrabus > Chatrabus melanurus. The sequence goes on along the minus strand of OMMV01185270.1, from coordinate 458 downwards.
CTTTGTGCTTCTTCCTTACTTGACGTTTCAGCCGCGAGGTTGATATACGTGTGAAGTGTAAACATACCTGCACAAATACAGCGACGCGCTTGTCGTCTGACAGGAGGAATAGAGTGAGAAATGACATTCAGAATGTTGTGCAGCTCAGAAGTGACACTAATGGCTTCTGCTGAAGGCCATTAGCTATAAAGGACAAAGCTTTGGTCCTGAGATGACAGAGGAGGATAGTTTGTGCTATTACGGCTCGGATTTGAAGTGCATGCTGCTCAGGCTGCTACACAGGAAAATAACTAAATGAATTTACGACAGGCGTCTGTGTCATTATTCTTTGATAAACTAGAGGGACACTCAGGCTAAGTCCACATGTGCACGGGCATTTCTGGAAGTGGGGATTTTTCCGCCTTTGTTTTTTAAAACACAAACTCTGTTTTGTAAAATATCTCCATCCACATTCATTT
>OMMV01185264.1:0-17249 GCA_900302635.1 Chatrabus melanurus | reverse complement strand
TCTGTGTTGTCAGCCGCCAGGGCGCGAGGCAGACTTGCAGAGAGATAAGAAGAAATAGTGCTGTCTTCAGAGTAATACAGTGGAGGAGATGCCGCAGATTAGGGCCCGGTTGCTGCTTTATATTCCGCTAAATACATCAGCAGTAGCATGTGTCAGCGTTAGCTAAACCGCAGTTCCATCATCCCGTGGAAAACTAGTCTTTAGGGCTGCTGCTGACAACACAGATCAAAAAGCTGTCAGCCCTCTCATTCTACTCCTTTCTGACTTTATGCCTTTAAAAACACAAAGTCAGATCCATAAGTATTTGGACAGTAACGCAATTTCTATAATGTGGCCTCTGTACACCACAATGGATTTCAAATAGAATGCTCGAGATGTGCTTGTAGTGTAGACTTATAGCTTTAATTCAAGGAGTTAAAAAAAAAAACTCAAATTAAGCATCTCAGAATTACGGACATTTGAAGAGAAAGGATTTTCTGAAAAAATGAGATGTCAAATTTCAACTACAGTTTATCAGAAGGCACCATGGAAGATTTAGGCCTAGATTGGATCTGTTTTCTTCTATGAAAACCCTTCTCTCTTCCACTCCACCACGATGCACTTTCTCCAATCACAGCCACAGAAGCATATAGCTCCTTCGGAGTTGTAAGGGTGTCTTGGTGGCTTCCCTCACTTGTCTCCTGCTTGCACGGTCACTCATATTTATGAACTGCCTCGTCCAGACAGATTTACCATACAGTACCATAATGTTTATATTTCTTAATGATTGATGTAAATGAAGTCCAAGACATTTTCAGTGATTTGGAAATGTTCATGTTTTCATCCCATGACTTGTCTAAAGAAAACTGGCTGTGAAAGTGATGAGACATATTATAAATAATACTTATATTTAGTTTGCCCAATTATTTATGGCTTCTGAAAATGGCAGGACTATGTATACAAATGGTCGTAATTCCGAAAGGATTAATCTGATATCCCCCCCCAACCCCCCATTAAATCTAAAAGTCTACACTACAAGAACATTTATGGGCTTGACTTATAGATTTATGGGCTGGACTATATTATCTGCTTTCTAAATGGTAAATGGACTGCATTTCTATAGTGAAGCAGACACGAAAACCACTTTACAATGATACCTCGCATTCACCCATTCACCCATTCACCCACTCACGCACTGATGGAAGGCACTCAACTGCACACCGGGAGCAATTTGGAGATTAAGGACCTCACCCAACGGCCCTTCGTGAGCTTATGGTAGGATGGGGAATAGATCCTCAGATCCATTCTAATCTCTCGACCATCACCTCCCCAGTTCTCCCTCTTTATTTTTTTACCCATGAACTTCCAAGCACCAAGATAAATTTTTTTGGGACACCTGAGGGAGATATTCAGAATGTTTCACACCCTCTTCCACAAGAGAGCCACATTTCACACATTATTCCCAAATCACCCCACATGTTTTGACCTCTGGTTTATGTGGGGATGAGGTGATCTGGTCAGTGAGAGAGCAGCAGCTCTGCTGTCTCCGCCGCTGCAATGTCACGCCCTTCAGACGTCCCTCTGACAGATGGCTGTAAAAGTTTTCAGCGAGTTGTAAAAATGGAAATGGTGCCTCCAGTCTGGAATGGAATATGCCACACGTGAAATTTATTTCAAATCTCCCAGGGAAGATATGGGTGGTGCTGGCTCTGGTGCTGTGTGCGACTTAAATCACAGTCACTCGCACCAGCTCGCCCTCCCTCCTCTTAATTTCGCTCTCACTATCCTGTTTAAAATTCATGGACTTTCTTATCTCTTTTTTGGAAATGATAATTATAATTCCCCAGACTCTGCCAAAAGTGCTTAAAAACGTGATTGAGGCAGATGCAGTAAGCATATTCACATACAAATTAGCACCTAACAGACCTGTGAAGAACATGTGGTGAACAACAAACCATTTACTGTACAACAAGACAACAGTGATGTGACATGAATACAATTTACTCATTCATAGCAAACAGGTGTTTAACATATGAATTCAGAAGTGACTAAAATTATTTATTTATTTCTAGGCTTTAGCAAAGCCTTGGCACGTACCTTGTGAAATACAGTGAATATCTATCTAGATAGATAGATAGATAGATAGATAGATTGGTCATCCCCTCCAGTTCGTTAACACAATAACTCAAAAGCAAGGAATGCTGGCATTTTTATGAAAATTAAATATGCATATAATGAGAACAAGCTAATTAGAATCTGTTGATCATTATTGTACAAAAACAAAAAACACATTTGTTGTGCTTATGTAATATCCCATAGACCTGCCTGCCATCTGCTGAACACTGCCACCCGCTGGATGGTTGGTGGATGTTGGATGGATGATAGAAATTAGGAGCAGGTGTGGTTGAACTTACAAGTAGCTTGTCTGCCAACTGCTGGATATGTCTGGGATTGTTGCAGGGAATAATCGTATCATTCCATGCATGATGGAAATTCAGAACAAGTGTGGGTGAAGTTACATGTTGCTTGAAATGAGCTTATTTGTCAGTTTCTTTCATTTCTGTAGCCTAGGTCTAGTGGCCACCAAGGCCACCACTGCTTGTGTTTACAGTACTGTGAAAAAAAATCTAAGGCATGCCAAAAAAGAAAAAAAAGTAATGCAAAGTTGCCACAAAAATAAATAAAACCATCTAAATATCTAACAATTAATGATACAGACTGCAATGGATTAAAGAATAAACAAGACAAATATCTCGAAAAAGATATGTCATTTTCTTTAATATGCTACTTTTTAAATAAAACAGCAGAGGTTTTTTTAATTAACATTTGCATATTTCATATTTGGTCTTTTACTGACATACATTTTGTCTTTAAATAAACCAAAACACGATTGCTCATATATATATATATATTTATTTATTACATTTATTACAAAGCACATTATTAGGAGTGCAACTAATGACTAAGTATTGATTGCTTTCTCAATTTCTTTTTAATGACCAAGTAATTGTTTAGTCTCCTCTAAAACACGTCAGGCAACTGTAAACAAGACACACCACACTTTGTTGTTGGGTTTTCACTAGTGTGTGAACTGATCGGTAAAACCATGGGATAGTTCACCCCAAATAATTTAGATTTATACATAAATCGTGGCCACAAAAGATATTTGTTTTGGTTAGTGGTTAACGCCAGGCAGGACTCTTGATTGCATGTTGTTTGATATTCAGATTGTTTGCATTATTTTTGCAGCATCTGTGCTTTACAATCCTTTTTAAAATCGCGCCAAAGATTTTTGCACAATACAGGACATTTTTTAAACATCAACACATCAGTACATCAGCGCATCAATAAACAAAAATCACCAATTCAGAATTCAGCTGTCTTACCTGTTAAAGAGCTGTCCAGGTTGTCCATGCTAGAACCTGGCGTGTGCTCAATACCACGAGGGTGCCTAGCCCCGTAGCCTTCATCCTCATCCTCTTCCTCCTCTTCCTCCTCATCCTCATCAGCCAGGTCAGTCTCCAGGTCAGAAACCAGTGTACTGGATACGTAACCCACAGGAGGAGCTGGAGCCTGAGGAGGAAGCGAGCCACCCTGCATGTGCCTGGCAGGAAAAACATTGTCTGTTACATTACTGGTATGCACAAACACTTTGGACCCTATCTTTTACCCGGTGCAAAGCAGTACACAGCATAGTGCAAGTGCACAGTTGTAATTTTAATGCCCAGCGCCCATGGGTGTGTTGGTCTTACAAGGCGGTATGGTCAGGCACAGTGTCGGAGCATTGCTATCATGAAGCAGCAGAAATCGATTGTGCCATAAATCACCAAAAACTCAGACTTGCCTTACATAACCAGATCCATGACACAAGTACACTCTGATTGTATACATAACAAAACTGAATTGAAAACATTCTACAAAATAAACGTGAAAACTTATGGAAAAATACAAAAATTCACTTTGGTGCTTCACTGCTTCACCTCAGGGAGCTTTGATTGCGACTTTCCTGTGCACTTTCGACGTATTGTCGGAGATCCGTTAACTCGCTGGAAAATATCTCACTTGAGTTCATTTTCTCAATAACAGTTCCTGGCACACTCGTACTCTTAAAGAGGATTACAGATGACACTCTGATTGGTTTATTTCATGTTCTGCCCAAAACATGCCTATGACTTTCTAAGCAGGTAAATCCATCAACGTTGCGCTCTGCGCCCTACTTTGTGCTGACTTTATGACTTTATGAACACATCCCCAAATGTGCTCGCGCTATGCACTATAGATCACCAAAAGATTCTTTGCCAAACAATTTAAAAACAAAACAAACCAAAAGCAAACATATGTGGAACTGTTGAGCTAAGTCAAGACTGGATTTATTTTTGATGTGCTGAATAAATGTAAATTTAGACAATTCCACTAATTCCACAGTGCTGCATGCATGCTAACACAATGACCCAGTAATTGCTTTCGTACATGGTACAAAGGCACGCTCTTCAGACCTGTCGACACATGACTGTCACCTCGCTGTCAGCCCGCTACGCTCTCAGCCGCACTCGTTTGAGTAGTGCAATGTCTCTGACAAGGTTTGCAATGGGAATTGGTTGTAATTACTGGCGCTGTGGTGTTGTCAGAGACGTGCTCCAACCAACATAGTCATTACTGGGTAACGTGACGTCGCCTTCCTGACAAGGCTTCCCTGCAACCCCCATTGCCCATTAAAATTAAATGACTAATGGGTTTATCTCCACTGTGCACATGTGGCTGACATGAGAAAGACTGCTGAACAAAATAAATCCTGGCAGCAACAAAATGTAGATAATGCATTTTAAAACCACTCCACCACATGCATATGTGAAGAGCAGGTAGCTCAGTGGGATAAGTAGTTCGGTTACCAATATGTAGACCTGGGTTTGATTCTCAGTCACGTTACCTGTGTAAGACACTGCATCCGCATTGTCCCAGTCCACCCAGCTATAAATGGGTATCGTCCTTGGCTAAGGATGTAAATTGCGTCGGACTGGTGTCCCATCCAGGGGGAGTCATAGACTCTCATCCACTTCACTCTGGTGGAAATCCGGGGATCAGCACCGGCACCAATGGGCCTCAGGGCTTATATAGGACTCACTTCTTTCTTTCTTACATCACGTATATAATCAACTACACACCTGCAATCTGTCTAGACGCTAATATAAATGCATTAAAACTGGTATTATGAGCAATATAAAAATGCTGTTTAGGCGATTACCATGTCTGCTTCGCCATGTCCAGCTGATATGCTCGAGTCAGTTCATCCAAATGGGCCTGGAGCATCGGCTGCATCTCCTCCCTGGGAGACGGTGTGAGGGTGGCTGTGGACTGCTGGCCGAAGGACACTGCAGCTGGGGAGGAAGCGACCCCACGGATTGGTGGAGTGGGAACCCTCTCTTCCTCTTCTTCCAGTTCATCCTCCATGCCCTGATGAAGATAAGTCTGCACGGGCATGGCCGGGCCCCAACCATCACTCTCATACCTGTGGTAAGAAGAGATGGTGACTCCTCACAGCTGATGGATAAAATTGTGTAGTGAGTCAGATCATCTCTATTGGAAGTAAATAAACTGAGAAATGTATTATACTAAACATATATATATATAAGTGGGAATTTAGGGTCTGTGGCTGCAGAGGTGGGGGTGTTGTAAGAGGAGGTAATTTATTCCAGGATTACAGCTTTGTGACCTTGTCCAAGTTTCAAAAGAATCGGTTTTACAGCAGCCCTGAGCAGAATTACAAGCTTCACTTCCTCATAACTGTGCTTAGAGATGCTGAAATAATACTAGTCGTAAAGAAAATGTTCATTAAAGAAATTTGTCAGTGCACACTCCATAGGACATAACACTTTTAATCTGTTGCTATTAAGAGCTGCCTCAGATTTACAGTGTGCACGACTCTTCATTTGCCAGATAGCCTATTAAAGCAGATGACTCTCCCAGACTGAAAGCGGGAGGAAGAGGACAGAGCACCTACAAGTCCAAAGAGACTCAAGCACTATTGCTTAAATTAGCGTCTCTTATATTGTACCAACAAAAAGCATGGTATAGTGTGTTAAACTGATAAAAATATTGTAAAGTGTGGTACTTTTTACTTCAACTTCTATCTATGTTGGTGAATAACACTCTCTTGGTATAATCTCTGCACTCTCTGTAGTTTATGGAACTCAGCAATTAGGCTATTCTTCCCTAGTGTAGAGTCCATAAATAATGACTCCAAAACCATCTATGCCTACACAACAGCAGCAGCAGAATAATTTCCTCACTTTATTGTCTAGCTATGACCTTGACTGAAGACATAATGAATACTCATACTGATGACATATGTGTACTGTTTGCATGATTACTGATTACTGATTTTATCTTAAGACACCTTATCAATGGGATTAAGCTTCAAGGACAAGGTTAGATGACTGTTCGTTGAAGATACAACATGATTTTCAGAGGGAGGAATACATATTACAAGTAATAGTAATAGACAACATATAAAGTAAACAAAACATTGCCATGAGGTAAAATTAGTTGACATACCCTCCTCCATCATGATGCTCATTGGGATAGTGGTCCATCTCTGTGCCAGGCAGAGGGTGAACAGGAGGAGGAGGCAAAGGAACATTGGCCCAACTGGACCCATTGACTTTAGTGGGTTTCGAGGCAGCCTTGGTCTTTTTCTTTTTTCCTCCCTTTCCACCTATAAAAGTACAGGATAGATATGACTGGCACATTCACATATATTGGAGTGTTACAGAAGATCAATTAACCGGCAATATAACATAATGTGTTTTGCCACATAGCTAGATTCATTTTGACTCAGCTGCAACATAACCTTGGAAAGTTGTACAAAAGCTTAAACACGAGTTCCAAAGGGCTCCTGTCTGTCAGTGCTTCCATAGAAAACCTCAAGGTTGCCTGATGAAAAGCATGCTTCCATTGATTGATTGGTTGAAAAGCCTCAAATCTCCATAGAAACAGGAGAAAACGGCAGTAAACGAGGCTGAGGCAGACCTTTATGCTTCACCCATCCCTCAGTGTCCCCTTTCACACTGGGCTTTGGGTTCCACTATGAAATATCTCACTTCACAGCATCATCATAATGAATGGGTTGTGTAGTGTCAGTGTGTCCCTAATGGAATCCACTGAGAGTCTATTACTACTTTCATTTCTTTTATTACACCAGAGAGCTGCTAAACCCATCCATTTCCACTCATACCCTTCCAACACCAGATTCTCCTCTGTCCCATCCATCTTTATAAATCTGCTAGCCAGGTCAATATTGGGTTTTATGTGATTTGGTCACTGTGGGAGACACCCTTCTTTCATTTAAAGATACTTTGCTTTAAGTCCAAATGTCTTCTTAAGTTGAGGTACATGCATTATTTATAGCACCCTTCATACTAAGCACATACAAAAGCAGAAATATGCAGTAAATATGCTCTTTTTCACCTCATTTTCAAACTCGTGGATACACAAGTTATGATGAAACGCACACATGTATGACCCTGATTTCCAATCTCCCAGTTAGCCATGTAGATGCCGTAGACACGCCCAATTATATGCAGATTACATATGAATCTCTTCCCTACCAATCTGTTAGTTTTTTATCAAATGGATGGTTAAAAGTACAATTCCAACGAATCACACTGACGTGTCACAACAGTACCAGAGCCCGGATCCTGATGTTCTGCCATTATGCACGACTGCATCTATTAATAGTAGCATCATGAATAAGGCATGCTTGCATGTAAACCAAAAGTGCACCACTTATTATTCCTCATACTTTTTCCTGCTCTTTATTATAGACATAAATACAAAAATTCTTCATCAGGATTGGTGTGCTTGGTGTGATCCATCAAGGAGTCATTAATTAGCCTATCAAATTCCAATTTGCATACATCATCACTAATAAATCAAGAGTTTCGGTTGCTTAAACATAAAAATTATTTAGCTGACAACAAAGGTTTCATTTAAAACCAGCACATCATATTTTATATTATTTATAAGACGTGTATTCCATTCTATTCCATCTTTGAACAGAAATTGGATTTCAAATATCAACATTCGAGGTGGCCAAAATATTTACAGGTGGCCACATTTCTATGTCTACAGTTGTAGACATAGGTTTACATACACCTTGACCAAAAACGTTTAAATTTCTGTGACTGCACATATTCCATTTTATCAACCAATCTGTGAGTTAATTCACTTAGAATGTCTATTTTACTTAAATATAAAGTTATTTTAAAACAATATGTATGAGATAGATTTATTTCATTTTTACTGCAATTTGTCAAAATTTCAGTGGGTCAAAAGCTGACATCCACTAAGATGAATGCCTCTTGAAACAGCATGGAAGAATTCAGAAAATTATGGAGTTACTTTTAAAAGCTTCTCAATTACTACTTGTCATAATTAGTGGTTAATTGGGGAATGTTTGACTGTGTTTAAGGACCTTTAGAAGCTTCTTGAGTTTATTCATTCATTTTCTAAACCCGCTTATTCCAGTTAAGGGTCACGGATGCTGGAGCCTATCTCAGCGATTATTGGGCGAGAGGCAGGGTACACCCTGGACAGTCCACCAGTTTCTTGAAAAAAATCTAGTAGATTTCAGACCAGGTTCCTCTTTAGGAACCAACTCAAAAAACTTTATGGTACCACGAGCAACTGTGCTTGGGACCACAAATTGACATTTTAAAAAGGCTCAGTTTTTCTTCTTGTAATCAGTTGTCCACTTTTGTCTCATTTTTTTGTCTTTTTTGGGGTGGGAAGGGGTGATAGCTTTCTCCTTGGTCGCCAACATTACAGGTCATGTTGATGGAGTACTCTCTTAAAGGTGGATAATGTCACATTGTTCACATTTCAATTTGATGTCTCTATCTCCTTCATTATTGACTATATTATAGTGTTTATTTATGGCTATGTTGATCTTACACCAGTAACTGCTATATAAATCAGTTCCTTAGTTGTGATCCTGAGGTTCTGTTGGACCTTCAGCACAAAAGTTCATTCATTTCTGGGAGTTAATTTGAGCTTGGTTCCTCAGTGATGTAAAGTCTGTATGGTCCCAAACGTCTTATATTATATTTTTGCATAATAAATTGTACAGCTGCTGGTGGTGACAAGAATCTTTTGAAATGGCTCGAAAGGAGGAACATGACTTGTCAAGTCTGGGAGCATGCGCTGGTACCGTGCTTCGCCGCATCCACAACACTGCAGAACTACCTTGGGTCCTGGCACCCAAGCAGCCAAAACCCAAGGCAGATGGGTCCTGGTTGATGGCGGGGATGATCCAGATGTCTGCCACCCAGGCAGATAACTGGTCCATCCCTACCTCTTGAACGTAGCAATCTATATGCCGCAGCCAGTTGAAGTGTAGGTGTCCCCTTGGCCTTCTCCTGCCACTGGGGTCCTCAATACTCAGGCACCTATGCACTGGATCATGCTTAAAAAAATGTGCCACACAGCCAAAATGTCGAAGCAACACTCCCTCACAATGCAAGTCATACTCCTCATCTTAATCTCCCTAAGTAACCGCTCGTTTGATGCAAAGTAATTCCAACGGTACCCAAGGATCCTCCGAAGAGACCTGGTACCAAAGACATCCAGTTGTTGCTTTTCTTACTGGTTAGTGTCCAAGCCTCACAACCATACAGTAAGACAGTAAGCTTCTGCTCTCTTTTTCCGCTGTCTATGGGAGTAACGCTGCAGCTGCCTTCCATCGGAGGGTAGTGCACACTATGTAACTATTGTTACAGGGTAGCGTTATATGGAAACAAAGATAGATATAGAAAGATATTCTAACTAACCTAAACCTGCATATTGTTTGATAAAATAGTACAGTTTGAGAAAATTGATTTTCAAAGTTTTTGGCCAAGGTGTATGTAAACCTATGTCCGTAACGGCACTGTATTCCACAGTATAAAATAATGAATTATGGATTAAAAATGTTTGACATAAAGTTCTGATGCAAATACAAAAACATATATCAGATTTCATACTCAATGTCTTTATGACATTTATCCTTTCGGCTGTGGGGTCCAGTGGAGTGGCCAGTAATTTAAACATGGTGGCCATGTCCTCCCAGTCATCCATTGGGTTCACCCTTGGTTGTGTCATTACCCAAGTTAAGACCAAACCAATGGCTTTGATTGAGAGATTGAGATTATTGTTGCAGTACATGGTGGCACTCTGCCTTGTGTGAAATATTTTCATCAGTTTTGAGTTTAGTGAGATTACGGGCATGCAGACACATGGGGCCATTTACAATACCTTCCAGTGCGATCTAAATGTAAATGGTAAATGGACTGCACAGAAGCACATTATCAGTCAAAGTTTCTGTTTTATTGCAACCCATATTGCGTCACAACATCCATCATGTTTGTCACGCATTGATTATCTTGCTGCCGTGTAATCCTGTACTGTCCCATTAATATAACACACTTCCTATGCTCCACATATAGAAAGGAAATGAGACATACAGCATTTTTTCAAATATGAATCCATTTGTGGTAGACTCAAGCTTACATCTCAATCCAGAAAAAGCCTCAAACTGACATCATCAGCCACACAAGCTAGTAAAAGTGATCTCTGGAAAACTGCTGAATGTCTGTTTCTGTCATATGTTGGTTAGCCTTCACTGTCAAAAGCCTGTAATCGCATTTCCCACAGCCACAAAAACACTGCTAATATTGCATCTTGTGCAACGTTACATCTTGCACTGTAATTTAACAAGCTGGCTTAAGTCAAGCACCATTTACAAGTGGATAAATGTCGTCAAAAATTTACAGAAGTGAAGAGATATGTTTATATTAATTCTCACATGGAAGAAAATGTGAGCCATTGTGCATTATTACTCCTAAAAGGTCGACATTTACAAGCACACCAACAAAAATACTTCAGTGATACATTGTAGAAGTGCTGGGCAGGAGAAGAAATATCAGACATGAGATAGAAGAGGTGCTAGAATGAGATTAATAAAGAATGGAAGTAATAAAAGAAACAACTGTAAGCCCAGGGCAGAAAGTACCACAGTGTAAGTACAGTCTGAAAGTAATTGTCTTTCCTAATCGTACCTCTGGGCGACACTTGACTTTTACCAATAAATGGCAAGTTGACATGATTGTTCAATCATCCTCCGTCTCTCTGCACAAGACCAGCCATCAATATTGTAAATGAGACACTTCTAGAGAAGGATGAACTGGCTGTGGAAGTACAACAGCTCGCCCCAAATATGAAAATACAGAGAAAGGCTGAGGCTCGGAGCTATACACGAATCACATGGCAAACCCATCTCCTCTGACAAAAGTGGGCCTCTCTTCAAAGGAGAACTTCTACTAAATATAGATTCAGAGTTGGTTATTTATTCCTTAGGTTTTGGGCGCTCCTGGCCTATAACTGCATGGCTGTGTAGCCTTGGAGCTTGTTTTGTTTTCATTGGTAAAAACGTAGAGCAGAAACTCCAGCAAGATTATGCAGCTGCATATAATTTAAGAAGCAGAGAATAATCTCAAACCGGCCATCTGAACAGCTGACAGGCATCGATCTCTATTTTGAGGTCGAAAATGGTTAGTTTGGTTTATCGATTATTTTAACAACATTCATTTTTCGGCGTTTCAGGAAATAAATTAGGGATAGAATGACGTTAGATAACGAGGGGAAATACAGCATTGATAGAGTGCATAACCTTACATAATCGCTGACTTTGTAGCTTGATATGCAGAGTGATTGTGAGGGGTGGGTGGGGCATGCACGAGGTTTCAACATGCTACAGAAAACAACAGCTACATTTTGGCTTTACCAAGAAAGGTTTTAATGAGCAGCCTTATGTCCCCAGCGGAGATACATGCTGCCATGAAAGCTGCTCTATTTCTGTTCCTTTTCATCCCGCTCTCCTCCTTCAGACCTGACATTCATTATTCGTTCCATCTCCTCAGAGGGAGAGCGAGGCAACGGAACAGCAACTTTTTTCCACTTCAAATGCTGAGTTTACTTTGGTCGAACTCTGAATCAAAGCTCAGCTTCTGCTGATCCAAATTTCCATTGATGTTGCGTGTGCTACTCTGCAGTGTGTAATGTATTGTGGAGTACGTCAACAGGAACTGATTTTTATGCTTATATATTTTTCAACACAATGAATAGAAAATGAATCATGTTTTTTAAAAACAAATTTTATATCACTCAATATACATATTGCTTTACTATGAATAAACAATGCCATTCACCTGCAGTACTCCCCCAGTAATCAATATGCAGTTCGTATATGTTTTGTATGACTATAGCTCCAGTTGAATTTTTTATACAAAAACAGGACGCCATTGCAGTTGTCCAGGCGGGAGGTGATGAAGGCACGAATGAGGGTTTCAGCTGCAGAGTTGGAGAGTGATGGGTGGAGTCTGGAGATGTTCTTGAGGTGATAAAAGCCAGATTTAGAGATGAGTTTGATGTGTGACTGAAATGAGAGGGTGCAGTCCAGAATGCCACACAGGTTGCAGACCTCCGGGGATGGAGAGATGAAGCAACTATCAATGTCAAGGTGAAAATCACCCATCTTCTGGAGCAGCAGCTTGGGAGCCACAACCAAGAGCTCAGTTTTATTGTCATTGAGCTTGAGAAGGTTGGATGACATCCAGATTTTGATGTTTTCCAGGCAATTGATAAGGGGCAGAGGGGGGAGCTGATTTGATGGTTTGGTATTGAGATACAGCTGTGCATCATCAGCATAGCAGTGGAAGCTAAGACCATGGTGGTTGATGATCTGACCAAGGGGGGCATATAGATGATAAAAAGGAGAGGCCCCAGCACATATCCTTGAGGGACACCTTGGGTGACTGGACCAGGGGAGGATCATGAGCCACAACAGGTGACATATTGTGTCCTGTTAACAAGATAAGACTGAAACTAGGAAAGCGCTGCACCAGAGAGGCCAACAAAATCAGAAAAGAAGTTAAGGAGGATGGAATGGAAAACCTTGTCAAAGACTACTGAGAGGTCCAGAAGAATGAGGATGCTGATGTGGCTGTAGTCTGCAGCAATGAGGAGGTCATTTCTGATCTTGATGAGAGCAGTGTCAGTGCTGTGGTGTGCCCTGAAGCTAGATTGGGTTCAAAGATCTCATGGTGGGACACGTGTTGCTAGAGTTGGGCAGTGACTTCTCTTTGCAGAATTTTATTGATGAAAGGAATGTTGGAGATTGGGCAGTAGTTGCTGAGGTAATTTGGGTCCAGATCAGGCTTTTTAGGAATGGGGGTGACAGCCATTTTGAGGACTGAGGGTAACAGGCCAGATTCTAAAGAGGAATTGATGATGTCAAGCATGATGGTACACAAGGCGGGTAGCAATGCCTTGACCAGGGTTGTGGGCATGGAGTCCAGGGGACAGGTGGAGGCCTTGGCTTTAATGACCAGGTTGGTGACTTGAGGGGCATCCAGTGGGGAGAAGGAGGAAAGGCAGCTCTGAGGCAGGAAAGGAGCAGGCAGCAGGACATCCTGTGGACAGGATGAGAGTAGAGGGGAGGTGGGGTGCTGCAGGAGCTGATGGTGAATTGAGTCCACTTTGGCCTGGAAGAAGTCCAGGAACTTGGAGCATTGGTCAGGGGCATCAGAGCAGTCGGGGGCGGGGGGTTCAAGGGGGGCCAAGTAATCGGTTTATGGTGGAGACGAGCATTCTGGGATGGCTTTTCTGGTCACCAATGAGGGTGGTGACCCTTGGATTTGGCCTTGGACAGAGCTGTCTTATAAGCTCGTTTCCATCACAGGAACTTGACCTATAGCACAGGTCTCACTATGTTTACAGGAATGGCCCCTTCATTGGCCTTCTCAGCTGCCTGTGTCTCCACTGCAGTGATGAACCACTGGGCAATCAGTCTGGTGTTTGAATCCCTCCAGAAGCCACAAAGACATGTCACTTGGTTATATATGTTTGTATGTATTTTAGCAAAATATCTTTAGAACACCTAATCCAATTTTGATCAAACTTGGCAGGTACATTGGGCTTATAGATGGGAAGAAGTGATTTGAATTGGCTATGGATCAGTCAAAGATCAACGTCAGAGGTCAGGGTCAAATCTCCAGCCCCATGCTAATATCTAGAAAATAGGCTAATTTTAAGGAAATGTATCCAGACATTTTATTGTTCATGAATTTTACTGTTTTAAAACCATGTAACATTTTCTTTACATGTTTCCTACTTTGAAATGTGGGTCTATTGTCGCTGTGCTCGCTGAGCATTTTTTAATCTAGTTTTGGGATAGTGGGTGGGGGATTTCTACTGTCCAACAGATGTTGCCATCATAGCATTCTGAGCATTATGAAATACTAAAACACTTCAAATTGTTTCATTTAATGTTTCAAGCATATCAAAACACCTGATCAAGTTCTGAAACAGTTGCTTCATGAAGGGTTTTGAGGACTTTGAAATTGCAAATGATGTTATGAAGCTAATGGCTTATTTAGTTTGTGTAGAAATAATTTACTCATTTAATCAGTATGCTGTCAAATTAGATTGGCTATCCTTTGGGCTTCCTCACAACAAAGAGGGGTACTATGATATTTGAGGTAACTTTGACTTATGAAGCAGCTTCCATTCCATTCATGTGTTTCAATAGTAAGTTCTTTCGACTTCTCCCTTTATGTTCAGGGTCGTCACAGCAGATCAGTATGTTGATTTGGTTTTACCCCGGATGCCCTTCCTGATGCAACTCCACATTATATGGACAATGGGCAGTCTTGAACCGGGAACCTTCTGTTTTGGAACCATGTGCACTGACCACTTGGCCACCACACCGCCCATTCAGTCTTTCAATGATCCAAATAAATCAAATGGGTTCCACCTATTTCAAATTTTCTTCATAATATCAGATTTCCTTTACTTTTTTATGTAACAAGTTCATTGCTTCTTGCACAATAAAGTCTACATATTGATGTAAGCACTTTTAAACCCTTCTCAATGAAGGGTTTAAACGTGGTTTGGGATGGATTTGGCATGTTTATGGGTTAATTGGGGCATCTGTGGCTGTACTGATGTCTGTTTCACACCAGATGTATTGTGTGCAAGGGGCAGCTGAGCTACTGTGGCTCATGCATGTTCATGTATTTACACCGGCCATGTTTTTGCTGTGTATCTATTGAGACTCTGACTCAGCCAGCTCAATCTTTCCACATCATTTGTCTGATATTAGCTTTCCCACACACTATCTTCTGCAGAGTAACTATTTTTTTGAAAGTGATTTTACAGGGTGTTAATCGGTTTGTTGGTTTTCTTTTCTTTTTTTTTTAACCGGCACATGCAGCTCATGTTTGTTTCAGTTAGCACTGGCCATTCAATAATGTGCCATATGTCCAATTCACCCTTATACTGTGACATTTGGTGCATTTTGAATGGCATGGCCAGTGTTGCACTCTGTGGTTGTACTGGGCAGCATGGGCCTGAGAACCAGAGTTGGCCACTGAGCAGCTCCACTGGAGCTGTTGGAGATTCAGAGCCTTGCTCAAGGGAACCGTAATGGTGGTATTGAGGGTCAGACAAGTGCTGTTCTACAACCAGACCCACTCCAGGCACTGTGTAGCCCTGTAATAAACCCCATTCTCAAACCTTTAGGCCACCTCTTATCTCTGTTTGAAGTGTTTTGAAACTACAAATCACTTTATATCAATGTTTGAAGTATTTTGCAGAAAGCAAGTCTTTTCTGAAGCAAATGGCTTGTATACTGATGTGTAACCAAGTGATATATCTCTGTGGCTTCCGGTGGGATTCAAACACCATGCTTCTCGCTCACAAGACCAATGCTATACCAGGTCAGCCAAAGGGAAATCCCCACTAGCCAAGGTAGTAGGAACATTCTTCAATCTGGATTTCACCTTGCAACAATTGTTTCCACCATTTTGAAAACGAAAATGACTTTGTGATGCAGTTTCATTTGCTTCAAAGCTTCAAAAAGCCTCATTTCAGCTGACACCATGTGTAGTACTTTAAATCCAAACTCAACCCCTTATAGCAGCAACGTTGGCTTTGGGAGGGCACAGAAATAAAAGTCCCTCCACAAAGGACGTGACTAAAGCTGACAAAGATGTCTTTTTGTCGTGAAAGTTTTTTCTTCTCTGAAGTGTGCTGTAGTCTTAACTAAACATTTTTATTTTCTTATCTCATTTACTGAAACATTTTAAAGCCTCTTCTGTTACAAGACTTTACAGACACTCAAGAAGAAATGTATTTTTAAGTCAGACTCTTCATCTCATGAACTAATAAGCATTATAGCATGTCCCGTGTCCAATTAGGGGTCTTATTCTAACCTGTGTGTCGATAGGAGTAATCTGTCTGTCCCCAAACCCACAGTTTGGCACTGCGGTGGATTAGACACCAGTTAAGGTAGTGGCTCGTAACTAGATAAAAGAGTAGAGTGGAGGGGTGGCAGGCAGAGGCTGCCTCCGTGTCCTATAAATGACATTGTAATTCATTGAACATGGGTTTTAGTGCAGCCAGCCACCATTAGGGGAAGAGGGGAAAAAGGGATGTATTTTTGCCACTTTATCCAGCCAAGCATCTCTAATGTAAGTATGTGTATAGTGTGTATAGTCCACTCTGTCTGCCTCTATATTGTGTCTTTACAAAGCCTTTACAAGGAGCCAGCATTAGTTATACTCTGTCATATCAGAGTACTATTTTTCTTTGGATTCAATCATAGCCTGTATATGTACTGGACAAACACTCTGTGACATCACCCACAGGTTTTCTGAAGCCTCGGTCACAACTGCACGCACGATTGGTGGGATCATACATCCTCTGTGATTTGTGGGTGCCGTGGAGGATGTAGAGGCAGAGGAAAGGTTGCAAGGGCGCCGTCAGAAAGGCTGAAGAATGGCATACGGCCGCCGTGCGACGTGAGATGTCCACACACGCAGGGATGCCAATAGCAAAGTGCGGTCGCCGTGCGCCTTTTGGACTCCCGGCCCGGGGGGTGCCGCACTTGCGCCGTGCCTCTTTTGCATACGCACGTTGTGGGTGTGTGCACCGTCCGCAGCACACAGGGGCACCTGCTCGCTCACAGCGTGAGATGTGCGTCGTAGACCACGGATGTTCTGTGTTGTTTTTTTCTTTTTTTTGTGTTATAGTATAATAACAACATATTGAACATCAGGTGAACAATACAAACACACATATAAACAAAGTAAACATGATGCCAGGTGTTTACATAAAATTACTACATGTTAGTTCATTAAAGTGTTCTACAGGGGAACAGACCCGGTTGCGTGGGCGGG
>OMMV01185255.1:0-12688 GCA_900302635.1 Chatrabus melanurus | reverse complement strand
AAAATATTCCCTCGCAGGAGTTTTTTTTTTTTTTTTTTTTTTGAAAATAATTATATTTTTCATCTGGAGCTCAGCAGCTATGAAAACAGACTGACCAGAAGCCATTTGCCAGAAACTCAAGTATGACTCACAAATGGACTTCATTAGCTGGTCGCTTTCATTTTCATTATTGTTATTTAACCATTTTTCTGCTCAAGTCTAACATGGGAGAGAGTCAGAGAAAAAAAAAAAAAAAGGAATAAAAAAAGAAAAAAGTGAACAAAACAGAAAGAAAGAATAAATAAATAAAAAGAAAAGAATCGGAAGCTTACTTTCCTTGGTAATTCGCCTCAGATTGGTTTTGTCATTTCTAACAAATTAACGCCATCCATCAACTGTTATATGAAAATAATCGACCACTGAATTTCTGAAGTTTGTGCCAAATAAATTTTTTAATTTAACAAAAACATACAATAGTGTATTTTAGTAAGGCTTATGCCACCATCTACTTCCTTTTAAAGATACCCAATCCATCTCTTGGTACGGTAAGTACACATGAAATACAGCGTTTTTCTCCCAGAAATATATGTGCCAAGATTTCATTCTGAAACCATTCGTTTACTCCTGTTCCCAAGTGGAAATAAAAACGTTGTACCGGGCACGATGCAGTGTACATAAACACAATGCTCTCGCCATCTGGTGGTAGTACCGCAGAAAGAAACAGACGTCGATGAAAGCGAGGAGTGGAAAACCTGGTAAGTTTTGTCAAATTTAAAACATTTATTTGTGATTCACTGCATGCGATTTGATAAGCAATAAAAAAAGTAAATGTGAATCGAAGATGCATTATGTCATGTTGATGTAAAAAGAAATAACTGAAAACATGTCAGATGTAATAGTTTATGCTTGTTAGATTGGTTAAAATTACAATACAACAAATTTATGCTCGTGGGCACATTGGAAGAGCTGTTTCAGAGGCGATGTCATTTTTTGGGTGGTTGAATGAATTCACCATCCAGTCGATACCGGTGGTAATAGAAAGAAGAAAAAAAAAAAATCCTGTTCACCTTCGTTAGCCTGATCATTCTTACCAGAGCATCTCCTTGCTCAGCGAAGCTCCAATTATTTACTTATAAATAAATCAAATAAATGCCCAGATTGGATCGTGTACTCATCCTTCCATGAGCATGGTGGGACTTTGATAAATTTCCAGTCATTCATCACTTTCAGAGCCAATTGGTGGAGTGGAGCAGAAGGAGGACTTTTCATGCAAGAAAACCGATCAAATCTAGGCTCAAGTCTCTTGTCTGCCCTTCTGGCAAACTGCAGATGAAATTTCACATCTTTTGAAGAAAACACTTCGCTTCACTCCACCATGAAGCTGTGTGACTGGTGACGCAACAGACAAAAGCCCAATTTCTCCAATCAAATTCACAAAAGCCTACAACTCCTTCAGAGTTGTCATGGGTATTTTGGTGGCTTCCCTCACTTGTCTCCTTCATGCACAGTCACTCGGTTTTCCAAAAGCGTCCACTCCAAACAGACTTTACCATTCTGTATTTCTTAATGATTGATGTAAATGAAGTCCAAGACATACTCAGACTTGGAAATTCATCCAATTGCACCAATAACTGTCACATGCACTTTTTTTTTTTTTTTGTCTGTATTCGTTGTTTCACTACCTGAAAGCATTATTTGTTGTTGTTCAGTAACTGTGGACATCTGATTAAATCATCTGCACTTAAAATTCAGTTGTGCCGGTTATTCTGACGAGGACCGTCGTTAACAGAATGCACAAAACGTGCAGTGACTGTGCTGTGAAGCGGTGGGAACGCCTGGAATAATCAGCTTGGTGGAGTTCAGACTTAATGTCCTCTCTCTGTGGAATAGGACGGCGGGAGGTGTGTCATCACACGGGGCTGGTCAGATCACTTTCAATGAAGAAAGTGAGACGGCCACGCAGCGCTCACTAAGCAGCCCCCCGGCTTCATTTAGAGAAGAACAAGGCATGGAGCTGCATGTAGATGTCCTGATCAGACAGCTCAAATGTCTACGATTCCTGTACATCACTTTCCTCCCTGGTTTCTCAACTGTGGAATCCGCACGTAGAAAAACATCATCCACAGTGAACGACAGTGTAATCACATTCACCGATGTTCTGGAGAGAGGTCGGGATTTCCAAAGGCAGGGCAGGCGTACTCTAAATGAGTGCAGCACCACTCCATTGTTTCCTTTACCAACATATAGGCCCAGTAGTCCAAAACTAGAGTCTGCCGAGCCGGACGTTTTCATAAAGCACACTGTAAAAACAAGACTCAACTGAGAGCAGCTGTGAACACTTCTGTCCATTTCTGTTGCTGCACAAGCAGCAAACGCTGCAGTTCCTCGGATGACCACTTGAGTCCGACACCAAACGCGAGTCAATCCCCCGCAGAAGCCCCATGTTAAAATGTCCCAACTTCACAGCAGAAACTACAAGTGCTCCAAGAGCACATACCTCCACCAACACAAAAGTACACACTGATCGGCATGGTTGTATTAAACTGAAAAAAATGTCCCATTGGTTTCCATTGCAACCCCTGGAACACACTGCGAGCGTCACGGTCACGTCGGACACGCACTTCTCATGCAGCAGTCTTGTGTGTGTGTATTTACGCCGTGCTGGTTGTGGTGCTGTTTGCCGCACGCGAAAAAAAATAAAAATACACCAACTGCTCTGTTTAAGCACGGAGCGACAACAGGCAGCGCGTGCCAGTTTTAAAAACATTTCACTCTCCTTCGCTTAAAATGCGTACCAAGTCTGTTTCTGATAGACGGTGCGTATGATATTAATCTTACAGGCCAAAAATGTTTGTCATCCTGGCTGTTTCCCCTCCTGCTTAAAGAGACACTACAGGTGCAGAACCAGAGAGTTGACGGGTCAGAAGGGACGACAACCCCCCGTTAGATTAAAGGGGTCCACTTTTGAAGAGTTTTTTTTTTTTTACGTACAACAACAATAATAACAATAACAATGATGTATTCTTAACAACTCTTCCAGAATTCTCCTTCCATGTTGAGGTTGGCGATCATTTTATTCCCGATTTCAATTTCAGATGAGTTTGTTAAAATATTTCTCTGAGAACAGGAAGACACCTCGACTTGAGGAACAGGCTGGAGGGGGGGACCATCTGGCATCATGCATGTGACTGAGCATTAATGGGCCACCGCTTGCATTCAAGAAGGCTGCAAGCTTTGCCACTGAAGCAAATATGCATCAGGCATTGGTAAATAAATGTATATAATATATATAAATGAAGACTAAATGCAATGTTTTATGTTGAAATGAACGTGTTCTAAATGTATTGCCATGATATATTTGGATATTTGACAATTGTCCCATTGTAAATGAAATGAACCCATTACAGTACAAGTTTTAACCCCATGTTTCACAAAGAGAAATATGAGGGAGAAGGAAAAATATAGGAATCTCCTCATGCTGTACTTCTTTTGGCATTTTTCCACATGTTCTGTGTGCATACAAACACATTATTTATTTCTGATGGCGCAAACACAGCAAAATGATAAAACTTATAGTACGGCGTTTCTAGCCCAATTTGTTATCTTGCACTCACCCAATATAAATGCACCCCATTAAAATTCATATTTTGATTAAAAAAAAAAAACAGATCTTTACAAGGATCTGCACCAAATTAAGTATGTTGCTAAAATGTGTCATAATGCAAATGCCTGATTTTTTTTTTCCATGATGGTCTATGTATTAATGTCCGAGACCATGACAAAAATCTGCTAAATGGTTCTGTCTCGCAACGTTAAAGAAAATTTTTACAGCCCGGTACCAAAAAAAACAAAAACAAAACAGTTTTGGTCTCTACACCTCATTTTTATATGACTCATCATTTCATTTTGATTTGTACCAAGTGGTTTATGAGTTTCTCTCGGCCACATAGGCTCAAAAGGTCGTTATTTAAATGAAAAAAATTTCAGAAGGTCAGTCGGTTGGTAAGCGGCGGGTGAATCGGAGTATATTTGGTCACCACAGGTCCAACTGGGCACAGCAATACTGTCGGATTATGTTCAGTCAACAAAACGTCCACAGCAATATCGATGGCAAACACTGTCCCAGTCGGTCAAGAAGAACAAACCATCTGATAACAAACGCCTCGGGGTAGAAAAAAAAAAAAATGAAGTCGGCATTGCAGGAGCTGGGATTGATGCCAGTGTGGCCCTTGATAAAAAGAAATTCTC
The DNA here is from genome assembly GCA_900302635.1 of Chatrabus melanurus. NCBI lineage: Eukaryota > Metazoa > Chordata > Actinopteri > Batrachoidiformes > Batrachoididae > Chatrabus > Chatrabus melanurus. The sequence continues at coordinate 8,461 of OMMV01185255.1, read as the reverse complement.
TTAATACAATATACAGTCAGGTCCATCAGTATTTGGACAGCAACAATTTTTGTTATTTTGCTTCTGTGCACCACCACGATGGAGCTGAAATGAAACGAAGTCATTTTTACAGCCATTTTTACACACTGTCCCTCAGTTTTCAGAGACCATAACTGGTTGGACAAACCTAATATAAGGATTATTGTTCATACAAAAATCACTTTTACAGCCAGTTTCCTTTATATAAATCAGGGGATGGATGCATGAACATTTCCAAGTCACTGAATATGTCTTTGACTTCATTTACATCAATTATAAAGAATTACAAACAGTATTGCACTCCATGGTAAATGCAGCCAATCTGCTCTGTGATCTCAGAAGTGAAGCAGATTTGGTCCTGGTTAATACTTGGCTGGGCGACTGCTCAGGAAGACCAGGGGCTGTGTGTATTTCTCCATGTATAACTGCAGTTGTGTCAGGAAGGGCATCAGGCATAAACTTTGTACCAAATCAGATCTGTACTGAATCCACTGAGGCAGTCGAAGGACAAACAAATGGTACTCCATGGTAAATCTGTCTGGAATAGGCAGTTCTCAAAACTGAGTGACCATGCAAGTAGGAGACAAGTGAGGGAAGCCAACAAGACAACCAGACAACTCTCAAGGAGTTACAGGCTTCTGCGGTTGTGACTAGAGGAACTGTGCATAGTGCAGCTTTTGTCTGTTGCATCACCAGTTCATGGTGGAGTGGAACAGAGAAGGATTTTCACGAAAGGAAACTGATCAAATGCAGGTTCAAGTCTCCCGTGTGGCTTCTGGCAAACAGTAGCTGAAACTTCCCATCATCTTTTTAAGAAAATCCTCTGTGCCACTCCACCAGCTTCTCCCAATCACAGCCACAGAAGTTTACAACGCCTTCAGAGTAGTCAGACATCTTGGTGGCTTCCCTCACTTGTCTCCATTGTGGTGGTGTACAGAGGCAAAATTTACAAACAAACAAAAAAAAAAAAGTCACCGGAAAAAGCACAAATTACTTTTAAAGTAAATGCAAAGCATCTTTACGTCAGATGCCAAACTGACCCCAAGAAAAAGGTGATGGTCCAGCAGGTCTCCTCATGGACTGCAGGCAAAATTCTGATCGTCACTGCTCATGTCAAAACCTCCGCCGCCTGAAGTTCTACCAGACACGCCACCCCACCAGCAATTCTCCTCCACTAAGACTCAACACAACCAATGGAAATCTCAGCAGGACCAGCAGGGAGCAGCGGCAGAACAAAGGCTTCATAACTATGTGTGACTGCAACAAAAGGTCAGTTCGTACAAAGCACAGAAATACCACAAGTAATTTGGCTGCACGGTCCGATCAGAAATTATGCAAAGGCTGGAATTCTAGCAGCATGTCTAATCTAAAGTGCGACTCAGAGCTATAACTTTTCCATCCTCAATTACATAAAAGCAGCAGTCGGCGTTGCCTTGATCAATTTGCTTTTTAGAGTAAGATTTGTGCCCTCGGGCAGGGGAAGCAGTTGACTGTGCGAGCAAGGTCTGCGTAATGAATCGAGCGGACGCTCGCTACCTGATGCTGCAGCTTTTGTCTTGCACATAAAAAAAAAAAACGCATACATTTTCCTGAACACTGACAAGTGTGTGACAGTACAGCTTGGCAATATTATGTAACTGAACCCCTTACAAAGAATGCAAGGAGACATTTGTCAGAATAAGAATAAAACAAACCGTAAAACCCACACAGATTTCTTCTCCCCCCAGTCAAATGCCCTTTTCAGGACGAACTGCACAGGGCACCAACCAAGAGTGTGCACGCACTCCGACAGCCAGGGTTTGTTAATTAAATACGATCACTGGATTAGTGGGAGATATGTGGAGAAGTCCGCGATACACAGAGTGTAAGAATGTCTGTAGGAGGCAGGAAGCAGCGCCGCAACTTCGCCGGCAGCTTTTCTGCTTCATTATTACATTTCCACCGAGGGTATTTGGAAGCCAATTACCCGAAATAAAATAACACAAAAAGATAAAGAGCTTTTCTGACAAGTTAGAACAGCGCAACAATGTAACGGATTATATTCCTGAGGTGATTTCGCAATATCAACCTTGCACAGTGGAAACGCCGTCATAATGCGTTTCGATTTGGTCCGTCCTCACTCCAACTGCTCTCGTAGGAAGACGATACAGCCGTCAATCAATAATTCATAAACCAGTATTACACTGGAGTGATTTTCCATACAATTAAAGAGCTCTCATTATGACAGCAGAGTGATTATAATGTGGAGAGGATTTGGGAGGAGACAATTTATAGATGACTCTGAAGCAAAGAAATGAAACAAATTATCAGTATGCTAATCCCACAAAAATCCTTCCTGTAATTAATAAGCATGTGGTGTGAAAACGGCTCCAAATCAGTGTACAGTAGTTCAATCTCCACACTTAGTGATTTAGGAAATTAGTCCGGTGTCAATCTGAGGCATTAAAGCTGATTTGGCCATTTAATGATGGATCCAAACAGCTTCATAAAGCCCAATATTTCTCCAATCCTTTGTTTACTGTACTCGAACCGTCATAAACAGCTTGTTGCATGCCATTAAAATACTGCATCAAAACATACGTGTTGATAGCTAGAGACGGGGAAATAGGTGCGACTGCTTTAATGAACAAAATAACGTCTAATGTTGACTGTTGGTGCATCCGTCATGGCTGCACATGACCAGCCGCTGTTCTGTTCAACCGTTAAGGTGTACAGCGGCTCCGAGAGTTGCACGACTTGCACATTGCCGTTTAGAAAAGAACCGATTGAGACTTTGTGTACTGTCGAGGCCTGATGGGATATGGAAAATATTGGATGGTCGATGGAACAGGTGTTGCAGGGAGTTGTGGTGGAGGACTACTGCTCCCATGTGATTCGTTTCCTCGCCAGAAACAACCACACTACCGTCATCTACTTGGTCCACCATCTAAATAGCAATGCACCCGGTTCAAGTGCACATCCCTCTTAAAGGGCAATGACAGACGGCACTCTGATTGGGGTAATTCATGTTACGCCCCAAAACACACCCATGATTAATTAAGAGACTAAATACAACCACATTTCACCCTGTGGCTTACTGTATTTTACAGACTACAAGTCATACAATTTGCTCCACATCATGTTTTATGAGAATTCATACCCGAAATGGCAGCCATCTTGGAAAATGGCAGCCATCGAGGATTTTTGTTTGGTTTGCTTGTATGCCAATTTGACGATCCTTCTGCTATTTGCATTTACCTGCCCCCACTACTGCAGGATTCGTGGTTATGGTAGAAAGGTCGATTAGAAATCGGCATGAACCTCTTAACCACGCGTTAGTAGGATACAAGCTGACTCTCAACGAAACCCTTGGCGGAGCACTGCTTTGAAGGTAGTGCCTCAGAGTCTGCTGACTCAAGCTGTGACTATATCCGTGTGCATTATGGCGATGGAGTGGTTACCTCTGTGGTTGTGTCAGAAAGGAAAGCAGTGCCAAGATGTGAGAGGAAGAAGGGGGAGGGAGAGGGAGAGAGAGAGAGAGAGAGAGAGAGAAGGAAAAGACGGCAGTCATCGAGTACTTGGCTGAGTCGCAGGAAATAAAAATGCAAAATGGGAGTGAGAAATTAGCAGGGAACTGTGCCAAAGAAAGATCCCACAATGCAAAGAGCCCAGGTATATATATAAAAAAAAAAAAAAGTTGCACGTTCATCTTGTATGTACATAAATTAGTCAACTTTTTTTCAAATTAATCTATGCCAGGCTGCGTTCTCAAAATCCTTGAGCCAATTCCCTAAAATGAGGAGCATCACATTACTGTAACAGCAGAACCCGAGTCCCGCAGTGAATACCTAAGGAGCACCACAAGTCTGAAGAGATCCTGATGCATCCAAATATGCCTGAATTAATCCTTTTAAATTATCATCGTCGCACACGTAGCTTTGATACCATGTTGGACATGGCTTCCTTGGTTTCTTTAGTGTTCAGCTTTGGTGACTAGACACTACTGAAAACCACAGCATGAAATAAACGGTGAAGGTCAAATTAGTAAAAAAAAATGCACTTGGTGGTGGTGGATTTATTGGGTAAATATTTATACATGTAAAATACAAATATAAATCCTCGCCGAGGATAACACGTAAAGTACTTAAACACCTTTCTCCAATGTGGTGCTCAGGGTTGGTTGTAACAGGTTGATTTCAACTTTAATGTTCTAGAATTCCAAGTTGACATTCACATCCCAAAAACTGTATTTCTGCGTGGTGGTCGTTTCTTATATGGAAAGGCATATGCAATATTTTATATATCTATCACTGTAAAACATTTCAGAGTGGTGCTATTTATCCCACATGGTGAAAAATGTGGCTGAATTTCACTAAATTGCAGATGCGTCCCTGATTAAAGTAAGTCATGTGGACACAATAAACAGTTGAGTACCCCAACAGTGGTTCTTGAATGGCAGTAGAGACCCATACTAAATAATCAGTAACTAAGAATCCTGATTTAAATATGCATGCAGAAACCTTTCAAAACATAGGCGAAATAATTTTTTTTAAGCTTTTTTTTTTTTTTTCAAGAATCCAACCCTCCATAAAATTTTTCATACTCAGGCTAGAGCTGCAAATTTTATTTCTTTGCAATTGGCAGTGAAACATGAGTCGAGTAGGTGAATTCCACATCTCTAGCTTGTATACTTCAAGAATGACGACCCTGTAAAGTACCTACCCGAATAATGGACAAAAAACACCAAAAAAAATGGGGTGTAAAAGCAGAACCCGTAAGCATATCAGCAAAAACCTGTTTCCTACTTTCTTTTGGGACCAAATGGCACAAACAAAGTGATTTTTCAGGCAAATCACAGATGGTACTGCTGGAACCTTTGGGATATTGGTTGATTTGACATGGAATCACTCAAATCTATTTTCAACAAAAAATGCAAAGCTGTGATTTTGAAAAATTTCAAAGATTTTGTCGTATATAATAAACTGTTTACCAAATAAATATTTGCCTTTTGTATGAATGCACAAAATGCAAGCACTCCACACTGCACCAGCAAACCGGAGAGATGGGGGAAAAAGTAAGTAAACAGGGTTGCTAAGGAAACATAGCTGTGCCGTGTCTTAATCTCGCATCCATCAAAACGGTGGCTTAAAAATAAATAAATAAACGCTGTATGTTGGCATCACTTTATCCAAGGCTGGAAATCTGTCCAGAAATCTATTACATGCATTAAAAAAAAAAGAAAAGAAAAGAAAAACAGCAACAAAATGGGGTGAACACATAACTACCGTGTAATGGTGTTGCTGCCAGCTGGGCCTGCTGCACAACAATGCAGTCTGTCCACGAGTTTCTATATCAACAGCAGTTATCTCGATCTTAGATACACAAAAAAACACAGATCATATCCAATAATTCCATCCATTCTATCCCAGATGTCAGGGTTATCAAAGACAATCGTGCTCTGAGGGACAACAGCCCATCGCCGTTTTGAGCCCTGAGTGACAGCGATGTGACTGTAAGTGATGAGCTGAGATTAATCCTGCCGTTGGTTCAATACATTTTTTTTTTGAAGACAAAATGCAGAAAGTTGTGGCAACAGCAGGCGATCAAAATGCTCAGACCGCACGCTGAATAAGTCCGTGATTAATTAGTGAGGTGTGGGTTGACGCGTGGGTGGTTTAAAGTATGTATATATATGTATGCAATGCATGCGTGGACAGATGGCAGTGGGTGATGAGAGCTGTGGTGGGGGTGGGGGTCTATATTTCCAGCGATGTCCCTGCAGTGACACTCTGGTGGTGGATGGGTACATGTCGAGACGTCGATGCAGCTGATCAATGACACAGTGAGATGCCACGAGGGACAGGCATCCCAGCTGCCAAGTGATTACAGTCATTGCGGCTTAAGGGAGGAGGTGGGGATGAGGCAGGTAGTGAAAGAACAGTCAATAAAATAAGAATCCACCAAGAAACGGGACGGGTCCATCACAGTCCGACTCATTTCGCTGGAGGGACATCCCAGGACAGACTTACTGTGCTCACAGAATATATAATCAACAGAAAAAAAAAAAGTCATATGATATGCACAAATTAAATTATAAAATGATACCAACTGCAACATTTATGAAATGTTAGTGCTGCCTCTGTACTTGCATGAGCTACTGCACGTCTGCCGTGATTGTGGGCCATTCACAAATCTATCAAAAAAATAAAAATAAAAATAAAAAAAATAAAAAAGCAGCTTTTGTCAGCAGAAGCAAAGAGGAATGACGACAGTAAACAGGATTTTGGAAGTCAGACAATTCAGCCAGTCAGCTTGCGTCAACACGCAGGGCCACAAAACGTAATGTTGAAAGTAAGCATTCCTAAAATACACCTTTTAAATGTTTACCTATACAAAAGTACACAGCCATAACTGCTACACTACACAACCTCAAAACCACAAATCATTTAGTCTGGAGCATCTGTCATGACGGCTCCTAACCTCCAATAATCAGTCCAGATTGATTTACTGAGGAAAATGATGGGAAAAAAAAACAAACAAACAAAAACAAAACAACAACCTCATGCAATGTTCATAAAAAGAGTTAACTGATCCATATCTTTTAAATTATTCGTAGCCATTGCGAGATCATGCCACTTTCTCTCTTTCACGGACATGCATCCCGATATATGCATACCATATGACTTTTGCAAAAAACAACCACGGCTCTTCTGGGAAACCTCTTGGCGACATCGCGGCACGTGCGATGGGCTCCACTGAAATTTAAGGAATTACCAAAGTACGTCCAAGCGTGCAACGGACAAAAGGAATTTTTGAACATCTCGACAATCCCACCACACTTAAAACAAGACCACAGCACAATGGTGGAATACCTCGCTTTATCGAGGACACCCTCCCGGACCCTCTGAAGTTTTCCGAATTATGGACGAGGTTTCAAGCCGCGACGAGGCTCAATTAGCTCAACTACCTTATAACTACTGTTATAACAAATCCAACAGCTGTATTTGAAAGCGGACATTTCCACATGCAGGTTGGCATTTTTCCCCCCCTCCCACATTGGTCGTCATAGGAAACCAATTTGTTGTTTAACAATCTTGGAAATATTTACACGTACGTAATTTGCATCGACACTCTACGCACATATAATTAAGTGTGCTGCACGGTCAAAGTTCAACAAATTGAGCTTCCATTGGGGGTGATTCTTAATGGCACAGATTGCGAAGGTGACACCCCATTCCATGTGCTGACCAAGATGCAAGGCATCGGGAATGTACACTGTGAGGTGACCACTGGCTAAATTGCTTTCCACAATGCAAAAAAAACAAAAAAAAACACTCATCTGTAAGAAACCTGTGCAGATGCAACGTGACAGCTCAAATTTTAAGGAACAGTTACAGCAGCGTAGTCACAGTGCACGAGTACGAGATTTGGGTCATTGTGTGGAAAGTGTTATGCAACAACAGGTCACCACAAGCAACGTCGACGTAAAAGAAACCACACTTTTCACCGTTTGGAGACGTTAACACTCTGGTATTTCCTCTGGAAGCCACTTTGACAAGCCCCGAAGAAGACATTCCCTGCGAGATTTGCCAAAGCTGATGCCTGCCTCCTCCTCCTCCACAGAGCCGTGACACAGGATTAGCTTTCATTAGAGAAGGCGCTGTAATCAGCTTTGGAGCATAGCGGCGATGGAACAATGAAAGAAGCTGACAGGATCTGGGAGTCAGGGTGGCGTTCAAGTTATTCCCAAAAAATATATAGAACCTGTGACACGACAGCAAGTGAATATCAGAAACATGTTTGTCTGCATATCCCACAGCACCAAGACCGAAGACGACCGTCACTATTTTAGGAGCCTGACACACTGAACCAAATACTACATTGTCAGACCAAATCGAGGCCATGAATTGACGTTTGAGCACATCTTCCATCTCTACCAACTTTAACGAACCAACTTAAAGTAAATCAGGTTACACACATTATCCATGTCGTGAAGTCTTAAAACAGAAGCTTCAGGTGCACAATCGACATTTGCTTCTGACAATAAAGAGAAGGTCAAACAGCTGGGGAGGGATCGCCGAGCGCGTTTGCATTCCGATCGCAACACAAACCTGGCGGTGCTCGCGCACAAAAGCAACCTTTGTGCGACTTCGTCTACCACTCCATCTTGCTGTCAAATGCCACTTTTACTTGGGGGAGAAAAAAAACAAACAAACAAACTGACAACACAGGTATATCAGGAACTTCTGTACCTACGAAATCTAGAGAGCTTCACCGGTGCTCAGGCAGCCACTTTACAAAGTGTTCATGATGGCAGCAGACACTCGACAAAGTGTTTTCTTTGGTGGCTCATGTGAGCAGTGACCGGCAGACAAGTAGCTGGATAAGACGCAGATATGCTGAGCCCAGTTCAGCTCCGGTTACAGCAGATACCTGACTCAAACACCTTCACCACATGTATGCA
>OMMV01185249.1:0-11646 GCA_900302635.1 Chatrabus melanurus | reverse complement strand
CTTGAACACGTTTAGTGACTTTTTCAAAGACTTTTTTTTTTTTACTTCAATACTAGCCCTACAGTGCCCCCGCCCCACCTTTTTTTGGAATGTGTTGCAGGCCTTAAATGCAGTAATGCATGCATATTAACAAATGAAATGAAGTTGACCACACAAAACATAAAATATTTTGGGTTCATATCCTGAACAAAACTTCCAACGCAACACTTAGATTTATTCAAAGCAATGCAATACCTCAAGAACATTTCTCACATTGATTTTCATGTGCAGGAGTCCCAGAGGAGCATTCAAGTTAATGGATAACAACAAAAATAAACTTCCATAAGCTTATAGTTCATTTACCCGCTGCCCAATGACATTCCGGATCAATAAATCTCAGTACCTTGTATGGCCACCACGGGCATCATGTACCGTTCGAACTTGGCGTGGCATACATTCGATCAACTGTCGGATTTCAGCCTGGGTGATTCGGCAACAGTTGTCGTGCTGTGGTTGGTTCTGGATCACGTCCCCTCACCCGACGATCCAGAATATCCCACAGGTGCGCAATCGGGTTCAGATCCGGTGAGAACGCGGGTCATTCAAGGCACTGAACATTATTCTGCCTCTGATAGTCCCTACAAATCCTGGCGACATGCAGTCTGGCATTATCCTGCTGCAGAGTCAGCCGGTTTCAAGTCACAAGTGGGACAACAACTGGTGCCAGACTCTCATCACGGTAACGCACTGCATTTAGGTTTCCATCGATCACAACCAGTTCCGTTTTGTGTCTGCTTCTGATTCCTGCCCAAACCATTACTGATGGTCCACCCCAGCGGTCACGCTGCATAACTTTGCAATCAGCATGACCAATAATTTAGGTAACTGATTACATCAATTTTTTGAGTTCTGCCAAGTTATACGGGTTTACAGGGTATAGTCAGAACTGTTGACTTATTCAGAGGTAGAGAAATTTAATTTTGATATTTGATTCTTACACAAATACATAAAATTGCTGTCATTAGACAGGTTTTGAACTCGATATTTCAAGAAACACAGTTTACACAGTTTTACAGGTTTAACAAATAAGTGCTGCATAGCAAGCACTGTACATGTGCACAAACGTGTGTGTTAAATGAGCGCTGTGCACGTTTGCATGCAAATGTCCAGTTCACACGCATAACATTTGACCATCTTTCCATTTACTCCTGCCTTCACTGAACGCCATCACATCCATATATATATATATCCATATATATTTTCTGGACTCTGGTCCTTACAGCAACTTGCTGCTGCAAAAGCGCAAGTTTCATTTCATGCACGCGACTGGGGCCCCACAAATCACGTTGTGGGGCCCTACACAATTTGAATCCAGTCACAGATATAATGTTGCAGGTTGCTATAATAAAATCTATTAATGTAATTGCTGAAAGTGCTTTTAAATAAGCAGTAAAACATAATGGCACAGACATCCTAAAACCTAAGATTAACAAGCTGGTGGAGAGTTTTCTTCTTACAAGACCTAATTTTTAATGCCCTTAAATTGCCATAATGACACGCTTGATACGTTTTTAATACTTTATATCATATAATTGTTGTATCTTTATTTTTGTGTATATAAAAGTGTTAGATGAAAATGTATTATTCACTTTATTATGATGATGATGATTATTGTCCACATTATTTGATTTATTGAATTCTACTTGGTCTTTTTTTAGGCCCTAGAGTTAACCACAGAGAAATGAGTAGTCACGAGAGAGGACGGTCAAAGGAACGGCGCCACCTTCTGTCTCCTGATGTTTCTCGCTGTAACTCTGAGGAGCGCAGCAGGGATCCTTCACATGAGAGGACAAAGTCTCGCTCACCCAGTGAAAGACGTGCTCACACTTTAGAGAGACAGGTGGGAATCCAAGAGCCGAGCATCTCCGACATTTGAGTTTTTGCAATTCTCGTATCTAATTATTCGGAAGTGTGTAGTGTGTTTAGTGTGAAGTGGGAATGTTTAGTCTGCTATGTCAGTCTGATCAGCATTATTTTTATTCAGTTCATCTTTAAGAATACAATTTATATTCCTAATGCTGCATACATTCCCATGTAACATTTGTGTTTTGATGAAGAAAATAACAAAAATGACCTCAGGCAGTTAATTTTTGGTGGAAAAAGTTTACCTAAAATCCAGTGGCGGCTCAAAAGGATTTTTCTTGGTGGGGGTGGATGAAGGCATGATTATTTATTGGTGGAGCGACAGAATTTGTAGTAAATGTGCAAATATGCATTTTAAAGTAAAATACAGGTGCATACTACATGCATGTTGTCAGTACAAACATACAATAGAAAACACATAGAACTAATAATCACAGTTGTTTCAAAATGATAACAATTACCCTTCTGAGAGGACTCAAATGTATATTTCGAAAGATCCAAAATAAATGGCATGCTCAATCCTCAAAACTAGTTCTTCTGGTTTTAGTTTGGGTGTTCTTTGGTCTAAGGTGAAAGTCTCAGACAGAAAAAAAAAATGCTGCTACGTGTGGGCATTTTTAACAGACAAAGACATTTTAATTAAGGAGTGCCTTGGTCAGTAGAAAAAACTTTTTTTCTCTCTTTTTCTGTCTGCATATTTGGAAAATTTGGGAAAACATACAGACAGAACAAAATTACACGACAAACAACAAACGGGTGGGAATGAGGTTCCTCCGTCGGGTGTCTGGGCTTACACTCAGGGTGAGAAGCTCGAATATGTGGGAGGGCCTCGGAGTAGAGCCGCTGCTTCTTCACATCGAAGGAGCCAGCTGAGGTGGTTCAGGCATCTGGTGAGGATGCCACCTGGTCGTCTCCCTAGGGAGGACTTCCAGGCACGTCCAACTGGAAGAAGGCCCCGCGGATGACCCAGGATACGCTGAAGGGATTATATTTCCCAGCTGGCTTGGGAACGCCTCAGGATCCCCCAGAAAGAGTTACAGGTCTTGGCCAAGGATAGGGAAGTGTGGGCTGAGCTGCTTGGTCTGCTGCGACCTGGACCTGGATCAGCGGCAGACAATGAATGAGTGAATGAATGAATCAACAACAAACAGCAGAGTTGGGATAGAGGCTGCTCTCCTTTAGGTGGCGCTATTCTCCTTCATCTTTTCTGACTGTTTGACTGTTGACCTCTTTCTCAGTTTCACCAGGTTCTGTTTGCTGGGCAGAGTTATTTGACAAGGAATAAATTACTTTTTAATCATGCTTGCATGCCAAAGCAAATGGAGTAATGAAAAAAATGCATTTGTACGAGTGGGGTAAACTTCCACAGTCGATCCCATTGCAGTGCATAAATAGTATTTCATGCGTCCTACCTTAGAGTTGCTTATGTTGAAATTAAAGAGTTGACTGTCGAGAAATAGTGGCCTTATTAATGTCCCTGAGTCCACTGTTTATTTATTTATTGGCAGATCAATACATCGGGCAGCCCTGCCCATTCATCTTCAGACTCCGGTACTCCTCGTAATCGGCGTCAGCTGCCTCAGACACCGTCACGTCCACGGCCTTACATCTCCTACTCACCTCTGGTCTGCCAAGCCCAACCCTCTCCCACACCAGCAACCTCCTCTGAGGGACAGACCCAACCTCAGACCAGTCCCGGTGGCTCAACAGAGACCTCCTTCAAGCCTGACAAGGAGGGTGGCCCGCTCGCTGCAGGTCAGGGATCATCAGGAGGTCAGGTTTCAGGACCGAGCCACCCGTCTCCTCACCGCTACATCTCAGAGCCCTACCTCCCGTTCCACGAGGACATCCACAGCGGCAACGTAGGCGACAGGCAGGAGACCCTTACCTTTGAGACAGCCGTGGCAACCAGCCTGGGACGGGCCAACGCCATAAGCTCCGCCCCTCAGCTCAGACATTCCTGGCAGGTTCCTAATGGGCATTTCCGCAAGCACATGGGCCAGGCTAGTCCGACTGCTGCCAGCGAGCTGCTAAGTGACACAGATGAGGATGACCGCTGCTAGAGTCTAGAGAGGAGCAGAGGGAGGACGATGCACATGAGGAGCTCCACGTGGGATTTTAGGCACCATAAGGCTGTAGCTCCTCTGGATCTGGGATCCTGATGTTCTCAGTACTGTAGCAAGCTGACAGGACTGGTTACCAGTCCTATTTGTGTGGGTGTTTAAGCGTGTGTCTGACACATGTTCTTGTGTGCATGTGTGTCATAGCTGGAGGTTGCCAACATGTGGGTTGTATGTATGTCACGAACAATTGCCAAGTTATGAGAGCAGCAGAACTGTAGCTCAACGTGGGCGTCCCCCGTGTGTTGCCTTCCCGCGCAAGTTGGTGTTTTGATTGTTCGTGAACAAAATATTCTTGAGACGGCGCACATTTGCAGGTGTCCAATCCACTTGTCGAATCCAAGGGCAGTTTTTTGTGTGAGTGAACGTAGAGGTAGCATGTAAAAATGTAACACGATGAATGTATTTTAGCGTTTGGTTTTCACATTCAGGTGGTTGGAGGTTGATGTTTGTCTGTACCGTGCGTACATTTAATAGCAGCCATGAAACAGTGACTGATTCTGTTTTTGCCAATTTAGAAGTGGCAGCCAGCCATTATGAAATGTTCCTGTTTACAAGAATATCGTGGTGTATGGGCAACAACGAAGCACTCGAAATAGAAAGTCAAGTTCCAGACCTAAAGTAGCTCAGCCGTTTTTTCTGCTTTAGCTAATAAGAGTTACGGTGCACGTTCATCGAGAGCAGCACAGTAGAGGTGAAATTTCTTCTGTTATGTGAAAACAAAGCTAAGCATCTTCAACAGATTATACAATAAGATGTATAGTGTTTTTTTCCTCAGGATACTGGGGGGTTTGGGGTTATTTAATAAGGTATATGTTTTAAAATAAGATGTCCCTCTTCAATCTAGAATGAAGGTTTGTTGTGACTATCAGAAGGCCTAAAGGAGCTTCTACAAGTCGGGCTATATCCGTTGTCTTCACGGACTATGATGCTTTGACCCGAGTTAGGAGCCCATGTGTTGTTGCTCTGAGAAGGCCATACTATGTTCAGTCTCCACATTTGTGTGCGGGGTAATCACTCTGTGTGTGTGTGTGTGAGAGAGTGAGCGAGTGAGTGGACTAAAGCCATTTTTTCCCCCTGCCTGTACATAGAGCCGGGGTTGTCTTCTTCAGGATGTCTTGCCTTCCTTCCTGTGATCATGATGAAGATTAAATGTCCTTAAAACACATGAAACAAGTGAAACCCTCGGCTTGGATGGTTTTACAAAAGAAGACTCCGAGGCGCAGTGTGTTTGTGTGCTCACGGCCCCATTGTTTGTGTCACATTGGTCAGCAAAGCAAGGCACTGAGGTGTTTTCTGTGCAGCGGTAAGGATAAAGCACCGTTCTCACATTCATAGATATGCATCCTGGAAGGTCACGGCCTATAACCTTGACAAACCAGCGTGTGGAGATCACAGTTTCCCACGAATGTGATCTGATGCAGCGGTTGATGATGTAATGCGCTGGTCTAGTGGGCAGTGTTGGGCAGCATGGTGGCGTAGTGGTTAGCACTCTTGCCTCACAGCAAAACAATTCGAGGGTAAATTTCACCAATGCCTAGATCCTTTCTGTGTGGAGTTTGGATGTTCGGCCTACGTCAGCATGGGTTTTTCTCCGGGTGTGCCGGTTTCCTCCTGCCATCAAAACATGTTCATTGGGTGTGTGACTGTAACTTGAATGAATGTAAAAGCGTGACGACTGTGCTATAAATAGACTGGGCGTCTGTATACTGGGGCGGCACGGTGGCTTCGTGGTTAGCACTGTTGCCTCACAGCGAGAAGGTCCCACGTTCGCTTCCAACCTGGTCCTTTCTGTGTGGAGTTTGCATGTTCTCCCCGTGTTTACGTGGGTTCCCTCCGGATACACTGGCTTCCTCCCACTTCCAAAGACATGCAGTTGGGTGAATCGGTGACTCTAAATTGCCCATAGGTGTGAGTGTGAATGTGTTTGTCTGTCTATATGTGGCCCTGTGATGGACTGGCGGCCTGCCCAGTGTACCTCGCCTCTCGCCCGATGACCACTGGGATAGGCTCCAGCCCCCCTGTGACCCTTAATTGGAATTAGCTGTATACTGTGATTAGTCAGGATATCTTGAATCAACATATTCTCATGACGCATTTCGTATGATATCATTCTCAAAGTTAAGCGTGATATTTGGTGCATAGTCTTTCGAATGAGGTTTTCCAAGGTAAGGAAAAGGTTTCAAACCGTCAGTGTCTGGGATGCATATCGGTGAAAGTGAGAAGTGGGGCTTAATTTTTCAGAGCTGTAGCCATGACATTAACTCGAGTTTATTAAACACCACTGCAGTAATTATTGATAATACAGCAGGCAGTGAAATGGATGATGCTGACACTGTCTGTATTTTTGAACATTCCAACAGTTTTGAACAGTTGCTGTTCCCCTAAATAATTTTGTGTATATTTATATCATGTGCTGGTGTGTTATTGTAATACGATGTTGAGATTGACGTGTTTCCGAAATGTGAATATACTGTATGATATTTGTGGCGGCTCCGCAGCCCTGAAGCAGCGTTGTCCTCAGTCAGACCCACAATAAGCTGCCGCGGCCCCACACGGACTGTACTGGACTGTGCGATTTAGCAGAGAAACAAATGAAGAGACAACAAGGCTCAATTTATACAGCATGCAGGTTATTAAGCCTGTAGCTTAGAGGACCGTGTTCAACCTGTACAGTGCGGTTTAGGACGAACCTCGATATCAACCTCATCTGTGCCTGGGGAAACTTACCCAAAGAGTTCCATATCGAACCTGGATTTCCTAGATAGAGAAGCTTTCTGGAAAATATGTAGTATAAACTGTACAAAATAAACCCCTGTTTAATTTATTCCACTGATTATACTTTATTTTAGCCATGATGCCCGTCTATGACTTTAATAAAAGTGTTTACATATCTGTTAAAAGGACAATTAAAGAGGTCATGTGTTATGAAGGTGACTGTGTGAAGGCCGCTGTGGATTTGCCATCAGTGTGCTGTGCTGTCAGACGTTATGGTGTTTAACTCTTCAAATGGTTGCAGTGATTAAAGTCTGTGTGGCGGGGCTGAAACAACCTTAAAAACCCTATTAAGCAAGAATAAATGTGTCATAAAGCTGTCATTAACCACCCAGACAATTCTGAATGAAAAAAAACATCGGCAAGTATCTCAAATTAGGTTTCAAAATCATGAAAAAAACGACCAAAATGCTCTGCTGTCAAATGTTGGGGGCGTGTCCACGGATTGCGCTGAAACCACACCCAATGGTATCGAAGGTGCTGCCCCCTCTACTGTCAAATACCACTCCATCGCTCTACGGTCGAATGCCTAGTCCACACGTACACGGGTATTTTTGAAAACGAGGATTTTCCGCCTTTTGATTTTAAAACTATTTCCATCCACATGAAAATGCAAAACACATTCTAAGGCACTGTCGAGCAACGCGAAGCAACAGGTGAGCAGGTGGCGATGCTGCGTGCACATAACCTCATAAAAAGGTAAGCTACCATCGGAGCCAGGGCTTACTGTTTGCAAAACACTAAAACTCTGTTGTATCTTTCAATGAAGAGTGTCTGTGTTGTTAACAATGAAAAATGACCGCGTCTCACGTCATCAACTACAGTTTGCAGGCGACAGTAATTCTGCTATGACTGGCATGATGGTTTTTCTACAGTCAACATATGAATGCAACATTACCGTATAGCCATATTGGCCAATCGGAAGCCTGGAAAAAAAGACAAAAGTTCCATTTTAAGTGACCTAAAACAGAGGCCAAAGGCCAAAACGCATAGAAAAAGCTACATTTTCCAAAATACCTGTGTACGTGTGGACTAGGCATGAATGTGAGTGGGATTCTCTGTCCCGTAGTGGTACAGTATGGTTCAGCTGTGCATGTTTGAGCCTCCAGAGCCTGAATCAGAGTCTGAGGACCAAATAGCAAGTCTGCAACAGAATGGTAATTTATTTCTCTCATTTATCCAAGTGTGGATACAAGCTAGCCTGCATGCTAAAGCGATGGCCACAACAGTATATTTAGAACATTTCAACAACACATTTGTTTTATTTATTAATACTTTATTTTCTTTATTAAAATATGTACTCAAAATCTCAGGTTTCAAAAAACTGGAATTGTCATTTGTTCACCACTGTGTTGTATCTCTTTTTTTCAGGAACACTGTTTAGGTGTTTCAGGACTGAGGACACCAGTTGCTGTAGATTAGAAAGTGAAATGTTCTCCTAATTATTTATTTATTTATTCATTTGCTTACCTGAGGTGAGAACTGGATGACGTTAGTCTTGGTCCCATTGGAGGATCCTTGGGTACCACTGGAATGACTTTGTGTCAAACGGACGGTTACTTAGGCTTTATTCACATTGCTAGTTCAAATCGGATTTATTTCATATCTGATTCAAATCTGATCTCACTGACTGACTGTCCACATTATATACTGCAAATGATCAAATCCGATCTGCGTGTGTCCACATTTGACAGTCTTATCCACATTGATTTCTATGGCAACGGGCTACGCCCAGGAAAAACAAATAAATAAAATGGACCACAGCGAGCTGTGCCTGTCTCTGTCCCACATGCTAATGTGGAGCCGCGGCGCAAACTGTATTCTAATGACAAGGAAGCGACAGAAAATGGAGGAGAGTGCTGAGTCGTGCACGTGGAGCGTCCGAGGACTCGCGCTGCGAGTGACACAGACAGAAAAGGGAGACACAGTGCCCTCCAGTGACAGCGCGAGTGACGGAGGAGACGTTGTGCGTCCTGTGCGTCACTCGCAGTGGACACTCAAATCCTATTTGAGCGACCGAGGCGTTCAGACTGAAACGGATCTGTACAAATCCGATCAGAATCGCATTTGAAACCACCTCCGTACGTGATTTGAATCAACTTTGGAAAAATCGGATCTCATGGTTTTTTTGCTGTCCACACTGCCAAAAGTCAAACTGGATACAATCTGGATAAGCTAAAAATCCGATTTGGAGTGGCAGTGTGAACAAGGCTTTAGACTCAGACGAGGTGTACTGCTTCAGGGCCAGCCCGACCAATTTGGTGCTCTAAACAAGATTTTCATCTGGTGCCCCCTACATCACAGCTAATTAACCACCAATTACTGTGTTCATACACTGACCCAGAAAAGGCATAGCTTCTGTCTTTGATGTTTTCTTTATTTTACAAACAAAAAAATAACGATAAGAGTAATAAAAAAGTGTCATAATATTTGTATTATGACACTTATGACATATTTAAACTAAAATTTTACCATTTTTAAAGGTTAAGTTCGAAAGACAAATATATTTTTGTGCCAGAAACCCAAGTTACTGTGTTGTTAGATTATGTGTCATTGTCTTTTATCGCGAGTCATCATGTCGCTACCTGTCTTTTTCTCATTTTTCCTTCTCTTCTCTTCTTTTTCTACCCTGTGGGCTTTGGTCTTTTTCGCATGATGGCATATAGCCTATTACAGAATTGGACCGAGTATAAGATGGCCCTGAAATACTTTCTGAAGACCAAACCTGTTTGTTTGTTTTTTTAGAAAATGCTTTTATTTGAAAATAACGTTAATAAAAGCACATTGAATACAGTAAACAGTGGCACAATAAAGCTTCCTACCCTAACTCTGGGGCTGGCGGCTCAGTGGTTAGAGCACTGACCTTCTGTGCAGAAGGTCGTAAGTGCTCGGACTGGCTCAGACTGGCACCCGATGTCCCCCTCCTGCCCGCCCAGCACTGGAGGGGGTAAGGTATAAGGCGGCGAGGAAAGGAACTGGCCACCCTACCTCTTCATGCTGTGGCCCAGGATGTGTGCTTCTCTAACTGGCACATCCCCTACACTCAGTAATGAGTACGGGACTTACCCTAACCCCCTAATTGGAACGTTCTGCAAATGCAGAACTTTTAAAATGGGTAAATTCCGAAAAGCTCCTCAGATGAAACAATTACCTCAAGTTTAGTGAACTCAAAATTATTCAACCATCAAAACTGACTTAACAAGTGAATTATTTGGCAACATGAAATGTGTGGCGTTGAAGAGTTTGAAAGTCCTCCCAAGTCCTTTTGCTGATTTCTACCAAACTTGGTATGTCAATGAAGGTCGACCCCAAAATTGCCCTAAAAAAATTCATTTAGTCAAAGTTCAAGGTCAAAGAATTTGATTTGTCAACCCGATTTGGACCAAATTTGGCTCATACTCACGTGGATTCCAGAATAGCCCTGGCAAGGTCAGCCAGAGGTCAGTCATTTGGGTGAAAGTCAAGGTCATTTGGGTCAAATGTCAGATTGCTTATAGGCCTTACTCTCTTCATACCTGGTTAGCATAAATACCAGGTAGCACAGTGGGCGACCAATATGTAGACGTGGGTTTAATTCCCGGTCACACTATCTGCATCATCTCAGTCTACCCAGCTGGAAATGGGCACCAATCTTTTGCTGGGGAGGTAACCTGTGCTGGACTGGCATCTCGCGTAGGGGGAGTCGTAGACTCATCTGCTTCATGCTACAGAATCCGGGGATAAGCGCTGTCACCTCAGGGTCTATACAGGACTAACTTCTGTTGCAAAATCGGATGGGCCACTTTTGTTTAACTTAAAAACACATTTATAGAATGCAGACAAATTAGCTTCGAACACACCCAAAGCTCAGTCAGGACCACTTTAGTCAAAAGGAAAGCTGTATTTCATTGCAATAATTTATATTTGGCAGTGTGGCACTGTTCTGGGACCTCCCTACTCTTCCACGTGTTTATGTGGAAAAGCCTATAGGCAAGGAGAACACCTCCCTGCCCCTCCGTGTGCCTACATGGAAAGGCAATTACAGGGAGGCAGCAGCACAGACCCCCAAAACAACCACACCGGGCGAAAGCAAATTAAGAGTAAATGACATGTACTGCAGTTAAGTTGTATCTTAATGGTTACGGTAAACATAGCTAGAACACATATGCAAGCAACATTACTGAGCCAGCAGCCCACAAAGCACTCTTAGGTTTCTGAGCATTGAGGACGGCTTGAACCTCAAGCAGGCAGAAGATGATCAGCCCATAAACTTGACGGTTGAAACAGCAGCTACAGATGGTGCAGCTCCTATGCAGAGGGAATGAGCCGTGTAGCGTTCGGGCAGGAGCCTGCAGACTTGGCAGAGAAGGTGAAGGCAGGTGGCAAACCAAACTCCAGACAGATTTCCTTTCCTCCGTGGCGAAGAGAGGCTCTTGTCTGCAGGCTTGAGGTCTGCTTCTCAGATAGCGACTCATAGAAATAGTGTCACGGTTCTGTCCTGTCCTCTGCTTCCCCCTAGTGGTTTGGTTTATTTTTAGTGTTCCAGAGTTTTAGCTTCACTTCCTGTTTTATTTTGATATCCCTGTTTCTTGTGTCCGTTTGTTTTGCTTTCTTCCTGTGTCCCTTCCCAGCTGGTTCTCATTGTGTTAATTATCTCCCTGTGTATTTTAATCCCCAGTGTCCCTCGTTCCAGTGCTCGATTGTTGTGCCTTTGTGCCACTTTCCAGCGTTTTCCTTCTCGTGTTTGTTCCCAGTGATTTCTCGTGTAATTGACCTCCGGACCCTTTTGCCTCCTCGCGTTTTTGTGATTTTGCCTGCCGGACTTATTACCTTCGCTGTTGTTTGCCTTCCTGTGTTTTGACCCCTGCTT
>OMMV01185217.1:7147-19235 GCA_900302635.1 Chatrabus melanurus | reverse complement strand
CGATTTAATACTATGCATTTAATAGTGAAATAAAATATATTGACAAACAAGGGGAGCCTATGGGGTCTATAGAGCTCCCCTTGACAAAGCAAAGCTGTCTGGCACAAGAAGGTACTCAGACCACAATTCTGCTTGCTTAAACTGCCAGACAGGACAAGGGGGGGGGGGAAACGAAAATTGGCGGAGACCCGGGTGCGCGCGTACCCGCGCTCCCCCCCTGGATCCGCCACTGACTGGCAGTCCACAGACCATGCGTGTGAGGCGCAGCTGGTTCAGCTGGCCTTTAGGAGGCAAATTCCTGATTGAATGGAAGTACAGTTTACGGTCCTCAGGAGATTCCACCACGAGATACCTGCAGCTCCTACAACAGTGAGATAAAAACTGTTCAGTCTGACTCACACTGAAAATGCTTCTTTCACATAGCTGGGGCGCGCTGTCTGGTGTGCTCTGAAGGCTCATTTATGCTCAACGTTAAATACAGATATGGACGGAGCCGTCTGTCCATTTTGTGAAGAGTATAACTGTATTTGTGACTGTTTTCTGAAAGCTTACAAATACAGAAGAAATGGAGCAGTATCATCAGAAATGGGGGCAACGTAGCCAAAATCCAAGCAAGATACAACCCGACGCAAAAGGACACATCAGAGACGATAAACAATGGTGGAAGGTTTTGATGATGCAATCTTGTTGTGAAGTATTTATTGGCTGCACAGACCACCTCCGTCGACACCACTACCGATGCTTTTGTTTCATTTGCGGTAGAAACATTATTATGACTTCTTTTCAATTGTCGCCATGTTTGATGTTGTCAGAAACTGTCATGGTCTGCAGTGCCCCCCAGTGGATGCTTTGCTTAACATCCGTGCCACCGTAAAGGACATATGGAATGACCTCATTCTGTATTAAGTTTGTTTAGACTCTTTATTAAAATAGCAATGCATTCAATGTGTATGTTTGTCATGCATTTTGAAGATGCATTTTGCAATTGGCAACGCAATATTTCGTGTCAAATGAGGAGTTTCTTAGGGAGACTCGGATGAGGAGTATCACTTGCATTGTGAGGAACCATCAGCTACAACATTTTGGCCATGTGCCACATTTCTCTCTGCATGATCCAGCATGCCGGTGCCTCAGTGTTGAGGACCCCAATGGCTGGAGAAGACCAACGTGACGTCCACGTTTCACCTGGCTGTGGCAGATACATGGTTACTTTCTGGAGGTGGGAATAGACCGGTTGTTTGCCTGGGTGGTTGCCATCTAGGACCCAAGACGGTTCCATAGTGCGGTGGATGTGACCACGTGCGGCACCAGCGCATGCTCCCAAACTTGACCTCAATTCAATATGCAAAGTGGCAATGCAATCCTCAATTCAATTTGAATTACTGTAATTGAAAATGTAATAAATTGCATACCATAATGCCATGGTCTTTTTTGCTCAGTTTGTACATATTATCTGGAAATAGAATATACCTGCATTTTAACACCCTGATGTTGTGATTTTAACTGGATTGTATTGCTTTAATTGTACTGTGTTGCTTTTTGTATTACAGTTTTTCTATTTAAACAACAGTAATCTGGAAATTGTACAATGAAATATGATTCTTAAAATTAATAGGTGTGTTTGGTTTTGTATTTTATTACAGTATACTGTGAATTAAACAGTTGTTTTTCTGTTTACAATTTTGTATGTCATAATTTTACATCCTTCAAGATCAGACTGTTTTGCAGGAGTTTGCCCGCAATCTGAGCGGAGGACCTGCAGACATCAACACCACTGGTATTCCAACTGGAATGTGGGAGTTTTTCTGAGATCAGATCCTGAAAGTTGCTGGGGATTGTACTGGAGTCGCCAATGTCCATATGACGAGGTGTTTCATACCTGAGAATACTCTGGATATCATCCAGTAGAAGGCTATGTGCACGGCTTGATGGAATTCCAGGCTGTACATAGAGCTGAGAAAGCTGGCTGTGATGGCCCTGAGAGGAGACAAGGAGATGTTTGTTAGAGGAACCTGTGATCAGGTGACTCACAATCTATGGTCTAGTGACACTCAGTCTGCTTACACAGGAATCAAAGCATTACGTACCTCCAAACCTACACCTCGTACCACTGCAGTCAAAGCGGATGACAGCTCAGTCCTGACAGCTGCCTCTGCTGTACTGTCCTATTGGGCCACCTACTTTGAGCAGTTCTACATGTCTGATCCTCCTGCTGGGATGTTAGACATCTCTGGTGCCAGGGTTCTTGTGACTGATTCTCCAGGCAACTACAAACCATAAATAGTGAGATTGCAAAGGCTGCGAAACAGCTGAGGGCTGGGAAAGCTCCAGGGATCTGTGGTGTAATATCAATACCGCTGGCATTAGAGCTGAACTCCTCCAGGTGGGCGGAGATCTTTGATGTACTATCTTTGATGTGTTCCAGACAGGTATCATCTTTGCTTTCATTTTGAAAATGGGTATCATCCCTACGGACCGGAAGAAAGGACTTGTCCCATTCTGGACAGGAAAGGGTGATTGCATGGATTGCAACAACTACAGAGAGGTATTACACTGCTATCTGTGCCAGGAAAGGTCCTTGCAAGGATTGTTCTTCACAGGATTCAGTACCAGTTACTTGCCACTCAGTGACTGGAGCGGTCTGGTTTCACACCTAAGAAATCAACCACCAGCCACATCACTCATTGAAAGTAAGCATGAATACTGGCATTGCGTCTTTGTAGCCTGTGTTGATTTTCACAAAGCATCTGATTCAGTTGACCGGGCAGCTCTCTGTGACATCCTAAGAATTCATGGGATCCCTAACAAGTTGCTGGACATAATAGCCAGCCTATACAGAGATATATATATATACAGTCAGTGGTCGTAGCAGGAGGCAGAATCGCTGACTTCCCCCCCCCCCTCTGAATACTGCCATTTGTCAGGGATGTATTGTGACTCTTACACTGATCAATGCCTGCATGGACTGGGTGTTGGGTAGGTTTGTGGAAACCAGTGGCTTAGGTGCCTTTGTTGGTGAGGAAAGGTTTACTAACCTTGACTTTGCAGACATTGCTGTGATCTTTGTGGAATCAAAGCATGCCCTTCGATTGCAGCACTTGAGAGGCTGAGTGAAGCGTCTGAGTGCCTGGGTTTGTGATTATCCTGGATCAAATCTAAGATCCAGGCTTTGACTTCCTGGACATGACCATCAGAAGTGTATCCATATGCAGTGAAAGCATCATAGATGTAAAGAGATTCACTTATCTCAGCAGAGACATTCACGTCCCTGGGTCCTTGGCCTTGGAGATCTGAAGTTTCCTGGAAAAAGCTCATAGAGTCATGAGGTCACCGGACAGAGGTGTTTGGTGATGCAGGCTCCAAGTCTTTCAGAGGTTCTTTTTTACTGAAAATTTCTCCCCCCTGAAATACATGTCGCTCAGCATGAATCCATAGATAAATCATTTGTGACTATGATATGAAAAGACGTGATACTGTGTTGCAATAGTTATCTCAACTTATCTTTTCATGTTCAGTCAACTTAAAATTTTAAAGCAGACTGAACACTAACTTTTTAAAGTTAAAACAAAGTTTGTTTGTTTTTGTTTTTTAACAGTGCAATAGCTAGGCATCCAGTACTTTTAATACTCCTTAAGACCAGCCATTCCCAAACTTAAGAATGCTGGGGCCCACTTTAATATCTGAAAATCTTCTGGGGCCCACCCAAACCATTCATCCATCCATTTTCTAAACCCACTTATTCCAGTTAAGGGTCACAGGAGGGCTGGAGGATATCTCAGCGATCACTGGGCGAGAGTTGGGGTACACCCTGGACAGGCCGCCAGTTTATCGCAGGGCCAACACCTATAGACAGACAAACACATTCACACCTATGGTCAGTTTAAAATTGCCAATTCATCTGATTTGCATGTCTTTGGAAGTGGAAGGAAGCCGGAGCACCTGGAGGGAACTCACCCAAACACAGGGAGAATATGCAAACTCCATACAGAAAAGACCAGGTTGGAAGTGAACCTGGGACCTTCTCGCTGTGAGGGAACAGTGCTAACCACTAAGCCACCCTCCACCCAAGCCTTTAATCACAATTTTGATCAACACATGCTTTAGATACATCATGATAATGTTACCTTGCCATGGCACACAGTATGGCGGACAAATGATAGTTATGAAACGTAACGTCAGCTGCATGACCTCTATATTTCAATTCATCCATCATCTATACCCACTTACTCCAATTAAGGGTCATGGGGGGGCTGGAGCCTATCCCAGCGGTCATTGGGCGAGAGGCAGGGTTCACCCCGGACAGGTCACCAGTCCATCGCAGGGCCACATATAGACAGACAAACACATTCACACTCACACCTACAGTCAATTTAGAATCAACAATTCACCAAACCTGCATGTCTTTGGAAGTGGGAGGAAGGGTTAGTACCCAGAGGAAACCGACGTATATACAGGGAGAACATGCAAACTCCACACAGAAAGGACCAGGTCGGAAGCGAACCTGGGCCCTTCTCACTGTGAGGCACCAGTGCTAACCACTAAGCCATCGTGCCACCTATATTTCAATTCAATTAATTTATTTATACAGTGCTAAATGATAACACATGTCACCTCATGGCACTATACATGAGTAAGGTCGAGATGTTTCCACCCCATGAACAAGCATATTCGAAAAACTCCCTCAGGGAATTGGATTATAGGAAGAAGCCTCAAGCAGACCAGACTCAGTGGGGTGACCATCTGCTGGGGCCACACTAACAAAGCAAATCAAATCCGTTGCGATACATGGGCATCCCCATGGCCTTTTCCAGTTACTGGCATCCTCAACACTGAGGGCAGATCATGCCCAGAGAAGTACGCCATAAGGCCATAATGTTGGAGCTAACATTCCCTCATGATGCAACTAGTACACCGCAACTGATTGTTCTGAAGTAACCGCTCATTATACCCCCTTCAAACAAAGAATTGGGGGGGGGTGTATAGAAATTTCCCTGTCCATGAGTCTTGTAGGCACAACTCCTCCTAAACTGGATTAAATGAAAGTTGACACAATGGTAGCACACCATATGAAGATGTGCATGAAGGAAAATAATTCCGGTTCCGACATCTTCAAGGCGAGATAATTGGACTTTTGTGTTCATTTGACGCATTGTGTGATTGTGATTTCATAAGCACAATTCCTTATCGCGGCAAGACATCCAGTTGGGTGACTGGTCAATATTCCGAAGGCCCGTTGGTCCGAAGATTGTTAAAAATGTTTATATGCAGGGGCGCCGCGGTGGCGCAGCAGTCTAAGCGTCAAGCCGAGGATCGGGGGGGTTCAATTCCCGGTCTTGCCAGAGCCGAATATGGTCGGCTCAATGGGAGCGGCAACAATTGGCCTCGCCGCTCCGAGGGAGGGACTCGGCAGGACGAGCCGTCCGTAAAATGTCCCTGGGCGCCCCGGAGTAATGGTACGGGGCTAGGTGGGCACGGCTTGAAGAAGGCATTCTGGCCACCGGGGGGCAGGGGCAGGACGGCGAGTGCTTGTTAGAGTGGTTGATCATTGGGATATTGGGTTAAACTAGGGGTTCAATTGACTAGCAAAAGTGGAAAAAATCTGAAACAAATTTTTACAAAATGTTTATATGCAGTTCAAACTTAGTAAAATGGAGCAAAATAGAGCTACTTTTAAGGGACCCGACCTATAGTAGAAATATGCATTATATTTATAAAATACCCAACAAGTAAGGATTTTGTTTGTAAAATTGGGGGCAAGCCCCCAAAACCCAGAAATTGATTATAATTATTAACCCTAACCCTTAAAAGTAACTAAACTAACTAAATAACTAACCCTAGCCCTAATTTTCGGACCAATGGACCTTGGGAATAATGACCCATCCCCCTCCAGGTGTTGCCTGAAGTTGTTGGGTAATGTCCAAGTCTCACAACCATACAGTAGTACGCCATCCCTCGCCCCCTCAAAAATCATAAACTTCTTATGTCAAACAAGAAGGCATTTTTGATTTATTTCGATTTCGATTAATGTCACTTGTGCAGCACTGAAATATGTCCGGCGGAAGTGTGCTCACCACCTCGTCATCACATTAAAAAAAATAATAATAAAAAATGGCGAGCGGTCTCGGGAGTGAGTAATTTTCCATCATTTTATAGTTTTGTCCAACGTTTTATAGCAACTTTGCACGCCGTCTTATCTTTAAATATTGCAGTTTGTTTCATTTCGGTCACTCCAACCCGTTGTTTTCTGATCAAAATTAGCGTTAGCTCTGTGTGTCTCGTGTATGTGTCCCCCCACATAACAACAATGCTAAGCTAACATTAGCTTCGACATATTCATTATATGTTGTAGGTTTGCAAAATCACGCCTTATATGTATATATATTTGTTAATTTGCTTAGAGCCGACATTAAAAGTGAAACATATCCCAACAAGTAAAAAACCGGCTTTCTTATAATACATCTTCCAAGCAAACTGTAATTCCGGTCCAAGCTAACATCAACAAAGCTAGCTTTGTAAACAAGCACGTCCAAGGTTTGCTGTTTAATCATATTTATGTATATTTACACAGCATAAGCCCTGATATTAATATGAATGGAGCTGTCATTTTATTTGATAGCAAATTGTATTCGCTCCAAAATGTGAAATTATACAGGTGTTACCCAGTTATTACATGTTTGTGTGAACACTGATGGTGACGTCAAAGCTGCTAGTTAAAAACAAAAATGAAAGCTGTTAGTTTTTGTAGTTTGTCGAGTCCAACTCAGCTTCTTGCTGCTTATACTTTCCATCTTTCCCAGTTCACACCTGGTTAGCTGCAGCCAGGTCCATAAGTATTTGGACAGTGATTTTTGGGGGGGGGGGGTCATTTTGCCCCTGTACGCCACCACATTGGGGTTGAAATGAAACAATCAAGATGTTGCTTGTAGTGTCGACTTTCAGCTTTAATTCAAAGCTTTTAAAGTGCATATCTTGGTCCAGCTACTACTAATTTTTGTGTAATTCTGTATTATGCGAAAAATCATTTCCACCAAGTATTTAACTCGTATGACATTTGATCGAGCTGATAAAAATAAAATATGTCACAGGGCGTCTAAAAAAAACAACCTCACAGCAAATTCAGACCCATTTTTATCCAGAATCGTGATTTCACATCGGGATCCGCCAGTTAGCTGTCTGGATCTCCGCTACAGCCCAGTTTCTGCCAGGACTTCATCCTTGGGAAGACGCACTTCACAGTTCTTTATTAACCGTGATGCCACTGGAATATTTATATTTATTTCATATTAGTGATTTCTGTGACTGCCTGCGGGTTTGTTTATGTTATTGCTGCGAGCGGACGTGATAGAGACAGAAAAGCGAAAAGCAAAGCTACATGCACGCGCATTCAGACACAGAGGAGCGCAAATGGGTTCGTTGTGGACGTTTGTTTTTAACTTCCCCCATACACAAATCAATAAATAGCTCCATAACATATGTGCGATAACAACGGAGTGCACGGGAGAGAGAGAGAGAGTAAGGCAGGAGTCGCGCGCAGGGAACACACACAGAGACAGCAGCGCCTCGTCACACTCTCCTAACAGCGTCTCTCAATGAGATACAGTCTTTATTGTGGACACTGTAGCTGTCACGACTGGTGTTACTACACCCCCCCCACAACACACCTGTTCACCATTTCGGCATAATCCACGAAAGACAACTTTAAAAAGACAAATTCTAAATGTAAACAAATCCTTACGTCTGGCTTGCTTCAAAGCACTTTCCCAAATGGCTGTGATTGGCAGAACCCGAGCTGACATCACAATATTCCCCGAAGAATTCTACCACTGAGCTTTTCAAACAGGAACACGAATTCATGATAAATTCTGCATCTTTATTGCTTGATATATCATGATCGATGACACCGCAAATAAAACACAATACACCAATATTTTCCTAATCATTTATCTATTATGAATAGCTGACTAATTTCCTGTTTCATTTACTAAAGATATGCACTTTAACAAAAATATCTCATTAACCTTTTAGGAATTACAGCAGTTTGTGTACAGCATCCCTCTATTTTCATTAAGGCCGTTGCTATTGATACGTTACCTTCCCCAACCCAGAATTGCTGTTAGTACAGCACCCATTGTTATTTAAACGACCCAACGTCACAGTTCAGAGACAGGGCCAAGCCAGGTAATAATTGCCGATTTGTTCTGTCAAGGTTTTCTCAACGGATTCTGTTAACTTTCACCAGTCGAATGAAAATTCACTTTTGGACCACCCTGAATTTTGCCTGGAATCCAATATGGCCACCAAATTACCTAAAATGGGCCCTCTGTGTGATGCATTTGTCTAAAAGTAGGATTTTTTTCACCTAATTTGACAATTTACAGGCAAAGAAATAAGATTCAGTGGCTTAGAAATCATAATCACACATCTTTGTCATGTAAATCCAAGGTGGCCACCAGCCCCCCCACGTCATATAAAGTGCCATATCTCCTGTTCTAGAAGGGCTATGACAATAATTTTTGGGTCTATTCCTAGGTTTACATGGTCAGGGAAGTCATTTTTTCAATTATAATTCATATCAGACCATGTGGTCATGTAGAAAATTCAAGATGGCTACCGAGGCCAATCCCCCAACCTCCAGTGAATGGCCACAGACGTGCTCAACAACTGATATAACAATTATTTTGCAGTTCATTGACAGAATTCAGCTCATTCAGATGTATTTTTACACTTCTGATTTGCTTTATGTTGATGGCAAACTGATATTCCTTCCAGATTCCATGAATCCTTAATGAGATTCCACGTGGGGATTCCATGAATCCGTAATCAGAGCGTGGTATAAGCCTGCATGGACGTAGAATAGACTACATGTAAGGAGGGCAGTACAATGGCAGCAAAACCATTCTTCAGCCAGGGAATCAGTGGCAAAAAGAGGCACAACCCTCACACTAACCTGAACCCTAACCCCAACTTTTGAGCTTGAAATTCGTCAATAGCATTTCGACGCCATGATGTCCCTCTTTATCTCGCGATAATCACGGCGTTTGTTATTGGATGCCGTACTGTGAAAAAGGAATACGGTTCCATATCAGTAACCACTTCGTTTCATTAATGGGCAAACTAAATATAAATACATACAAATCATTGCTTTTACAGCTAGTTTTCTTTTGGCAGGACATGTTCTTCTGTGTCCCCCACATGATTACTGTGCAGCTGCATGTGAAAGCATTTCCTCCGTTCTTCAACATAGTACATGAAAGTACCGCAAACATCTTACTCCACACTTTTTTATTGGATGCGGCATTAAACTATGGGATATTTTTGTTGTGACAGATTCTTTTCCCA
This sequence comes from Chatrabus melanurus, assembly GCA_900302635.1. Classification (NCBI taxonomy): domain Eukaryota; kingdom Metazoa; phylum Chordata; class Actinopteri; order Batrachoidiformes; family Batrachoididae; genus Chatrabus; species Chatrabus melanurus. The sequence continues at coordinate 9,896 of OMMV01185217.1, read as the reverse complement.
AGAAGACTTTAGGTATCAGAAAGTTTTTTCAAGAAAGGTAGAATTTTTTTTTTAAAGTTTGAAGGGTTCAAACATCTAAATGTCCAGTATGGTCCTTTAAATTTTTATAATTTTAAAAGCAGACACAGTACACATCATGTTACTGTCCTTTCTACTTGCAAGACCCTTTCATTTCATGGATAGTTGTGCTACTGTTTTTTGTCTAATCTACATAATGGAATGTGTGAATTTAAGTCATTGTGCATTTTGTGCGTCTGTATAGATTTCTGCTTCAATGTTAAAGCACCCACTCAAATGGGCTGGTTCCTCCACAGCACTGACAATTTTAAATTTCTGGTATCACTGGCATGATTTAAAAAAAAAAAACAATTTTAATGATCCATTAATTGTTTAAATAATGTATTGAGGGAAGTGAAACATTCTTAAGCTTCTTAAATGTGAACATACACAGCAAACTCGCCAGTGTTATATTAACACGAGAAAGTGTCTATATGTGTCCACTCTGTTCAGCGTTACATTAACACTGGAACTTTCTCGTGTTAATATAACACTGGCGAGTTTGGTGTGTAAGATGGTTTTCTCTGTTTCTAATGCACTTTTAAGTTTTATAGTGTTTTTTAAGAAAAAAACAAACAGTTGAGTATGTAATTAGTTGTAGTTTAAGAAAATTGGTCATTTATATATATTTTTGTGTGTTGACAGGAATTGCATGTGTCCCTTGAAATAAAGGATTTCTGTTTGCTGCTCACAAGCACACTGCTGCCACAAATGCATGGACAAGTTGTTTGTTTACATGTGCTGTTTTTGTTTGCATTCCAGAACATAAAATACTGAATGTGGGACCAACGGAGCCCTGGTCAGTCAAGGAGAAACTGTGCTTGGCTTCTTCTGTCATGAGGAGCGGTGACCAAAACTGGTACAGACACAACCTACTCACAAATACACCACAGCTGCTTTTACCACTCACGCCATACTTGGAAAGCCCCAAATGATCAGCAGTTTTGTAGGTAAAAGTTAATTTGTCACACTAGAATGGACTGGTTCAGATGGCAGGAAGGTAACAGTAACTCAAATAACCATGCAACTCTGAGCGCGATAAACACAAGGTGAAACCTGCACCACATTCCACTGTGTGAGCAGAAAACTGCACTCAAATTTACCCACAACCTAAGATATACGTCCAATAACTTTAAGTATGCAGTTTAAACGAATACAGTGGCCACTGAGTGTATGTATTGTAATTTGAGTGAACTGTTGTAATTTCCTGAATGTGTTTTGCTTCTTGTAGTTACCGCATATAAGAGTGTCTTCAAGTGTACAGTTCTTTTAAACTTTTTTTTTCTTAATAAAATTCAGTTTTATTGTCGTCAAGAATTTACTCTAGTTCTTCCAACAGTTTCCAACCAGTATCTTGAATTATATGTTTTCGTCTGACAGACCCAACTGTTATTCCAGTCATCCATGCATTTTGGATTCTGTTATATAAACATATTAAATGTTTATTATTTTTTTGTCTTGTAGGCATCCATAAATATATAGACTAAATGAAGGTTATTATCTTCATCTTAAATATGCATAGAAATGATAAGGTCAGAAAACTCACATGCCGTATAATTGTGCATGCAGTGTAGAACAAAACACAACACAGAATTGTTACAACATGCAGTGACATCAATGTTGCAGCCAAGCAGCCACATATAGTTCAGTTTTCACAATGACAGATGGTTGAAAACACATCCAGGAGATGAAGATTATTGTGCCAATTAAATAGTGTGCAATTAATAAATTAGTGATTGCATTGATACCAGATCAGCCATTGAAATACAACATTCCCCAGTTCTCACCACAATCCTGATGCATCTCAAACCCACCCACAAACCCCACAACGTGCAAGCAAGTTCCATAGTTCAAAAATTCCAAACGTCCCTCCATTTTTGAAGCTATAAGTAACTGGACAAACCAGCATAACTTTAATTATAAGGATTATTGTTTACAGCTGGATAAAAATGGTTTGCAGTCAATGACTGCCTGAAGTTTGGAACCCATAAACATCCCCAAATGCCAAGTTGCCTCCCATGAGATACTTTGTCAGACCTTTACTCCTTTCATTGCTGCTTGTTTGTGGGTCTTTCTGCCTTCAGTTTTGTCTTCCGTAAGTGAAAAACATGTTCTGTTTGGTTGAGGTCAGGTGAATGATTTGGTCATTGAAGAATATTCCATTTCTTTGCCTTGAGAAGCTCTTGGGTTGCTTTGGTAGTATGTTTTGGTTCATTATCCATCTTTACTGTGAAGCACGGTCTTATCAGTTTAGCAGCATTTGGCTGAATCTGAGCAGATAGTATCACCCTATCAGCAGTCACATCATCAATAAACACCAGCGACCCAGTTCCATTGGCAGCCATACATGCCCATGCCATAGAACATTGCCTCAAACATCTTTGACAGATGATGTGGTATACTTCGGCTCATGAGCCGTTCCTTTCCTTCTCCATACTCTTCTCCTCCCATCAGGTTTTGTCATTTTTCATTAGCTTTGGCTTTTATTTAATTTTACATTTTTCTTCAATTCAGTTCAATTTGTTTTAGTTTGATGAGTGGAGAGGAGGAATATGACCGCTAATGCACATCCCTGTGTGTACAAACAGAGTTTATGCATGTCATAAACCTGCATAAGGCGTATCTGGATATTGTGCTTATAAAGAACAGAAAAACTCTGGTCTCGACTTTATCCCCCCCCCCCCCCCCCCCC